>CM023451.1:1477773-1594189 GCA_013339765.2 Haemaphysalis longicornis | reverse complement strand
GAACATTTTAAAAAGTTTGGCATCAGTAGTTTTGAACATTCACATTATTATTATGAAACACCTGTGGGCTATTTATTAAAAAGCAAAGCTGCGAACCACCCCAATGTATTATCGTTCCTTAATGAGATTATTAGACGAGTGCGGATTCCTGGGCGAACTGGTGTTTCCTATATTGCTTTAGACTTCCAGGTAAAATTCGGTTTATTCATATATCCTTATTAAACCTATTTAATAAATGTTCGTGAACAGCTTCACAAACATGGCCAAATATACAGATTCTTTAACTCAATATTTGACGGGTGTATGCAAAGTATTTCAAATTGTTTGGTACTGCAATTGAACAATTTCAGACGAATTCGAGTTTGAGCTACATTTATAAGATGGTTCTCAGAGGTGCACTTTCCCAGTACAGCGTTATTGTCATGGTTCCCACAGAAAAAAACACAGAATGTGGGAAAGTAGGAAAGAACATTTATTACAAATTCACTGTTTATACAAAGCAGTGTTTATGGCTATGTTCCCTGCATTCTCTGTTTCACTGAGAGTCTAATATTACACTGGAATTCACTTGTCTTTACGAATCCATCTTTACACTTCCCTCTTAGGTACCTCTTTACAGTTCCACCTGAGTTGTGATTCCCACTCCAAGTTATGGTTTTTTATGCAGCACTAACAACTTTCTAGGCCGATTGCAATCTGTCTTTTGGACAAACTTTAAATGGGATCTATAACTTCCTGCATGAAAAAAGGCGCTTGGAAACATTCAGAGATAAGCTTCGCAATTTACGTAGTACACAAGCAGGCACAAAATCAGGGCACGCTGAAGATTTCCCCGAGGTCATCTGAATAACTTGTTCCCTGCTGCCGTAGATGGAGGTGTATATGTGAGGGCCGTCACTTGGATTTCCCCACCTTGAAGAGCCATCTACAGAAAATTTCAGAAAAAAACAAATCCATGTACCATAAGCCCCTCACACCAAATCACAGGCATGTGAAGTACGAAAAATATATTGCACGAAAATGAAGACGGAGACCAGAGAATGAAATGAAAGGCCACACCAGAGAAGGAGTGATTTACGGCCTTTCAAATAATTTCACATCATTTCAGTAATCGTTACACAGAGTAATTTGGCCTCATTGTTCAGAACAACGCGAAGCCACTATAGTCATATCGGCCAACCTTCCAGAATTTTATTCGTGCCGTGTCTCCTTTTTATCTCGCGAAATGTTTCTGCATGCTCACCCAGAACAGGCAGAAACTTTGGGCTACGAGATAAACTGACATACATTTGCAAAAGAGAAAACAACAAACATTTGCCGCGCCTTCATGTGGAATCACTACTACACGCAACAGAGCGAACGTCGCCCTAAACCCAGGAACGTGCTTTCACGATGCTGACGCCGTCTGCGTCACATTTCGCTGTACTTAAACATATGCCCCCGCCCCCCCCCCCCGCCCCCCACCCCCCCCCCCCCTTGTACTGGCAGTTTCATTTTGAACGAGGATCCCACGTGGAAGCCGAACGTTTTTCATTTCAGTAGTGTTCTTCTACTACCGTGGTTTCTTCCTCGGCTATTCGTAAAAAGGAATCGCAACTTACATTTTTTGTTCGTTGAAATGTGTTGTGGGATAGGATACCTCTAGAACTTGCACCGATCTTCAAGTGGCATTCCCGGGAGGTCTGTACCTGTAATGACTCAAAGGGTTACTTGGGTTGAAATTTAATAGGCTTTAGAGCTGGGCAGTTGGTATACATTCATAATGAAAGAAGACCCCCAACTTGACAAGACGAAGAAAAGAACACAGCACAAGCCCTCACTAACAACTGGAGCTTTCTTAAAGAGCTTTTTTAGAAAAAGAGTTCTTGTTGGCTCTGCAAAAATGAAAACTACAAAGCTCCATGCTGAGGAAATCGTTATGTTGAATTCATAAAGTTCATGTAGTAACGAACTGATAGAAAGAGTCACTAAACATGAGGCAAAATAAGATACGAAATATAACATCATAACACTTGAAGTAAGGCCTCGCATTTTTACAAGTGAATCATACTTTTGTCTGCGCAGGCCTGGGTGCCATCTTTACAAAGAATATTTGAATGAATGAGTTTTAGTTATTGCATTTTCATACCGTTGTTTCCACTGAAATCAGACTTCATTTCAACTTGTGTCATACGCAGGGGAGTCCTGATTGTCAGCTCAAGGAACACTGCCTGCAAGAAAAACAATAGTGCTCATAAGTCATAGCATAGGTAGCCAGATGCAACCACACTTTTCCAACAGCCAGGAACCGATGAGGGGTGCAGCACCCATTTTTACACCTGCACTTGTCTCTGTGTAATTCGTCACAATTTCTGTATCATCAAAAAACAACAATCAAGCAGCCTGCATGCTGGCTCATACATACCACCATTCTGTAAAGTCGCTTTACTGCACTACACTAGCATAACGCGAGACAACCATTTCCCCTGCAATACCACGCGAATAAATAAACGACTGATTTGTGCGAATGGGAATAATAAACCCACTTAACATGGTGACAATGCCCCGCTACCTCAAAATGACTAACACCAAATTTACCCCACTCAAGGAAAAGAATGACAAAAATGAAGAATGTTGTAGATATAAAAACTTTTTATTGTGGCGGTAAGGCAAACTTTCACAAAAAAAAAGGCTTGTGCTGGACAAAAGAGAGTTTAGAAATTTCGGGCAGCATTTAGTGGACTACTTTTCTGCAGCACACACCTTGTGTTTATCCGGATATATTACTACAAGACCAATAAACTAGACACCATTCCGAATATATGCAGCGAGAAAAATGAACATTTCCCGACGGCCGAAACAAAATGATAATACCCTGAGAATAGCGCGATAATATAAGACTTTATTGGGAAAAAAAGTGCGCCCGATGCAGCCAACAGCGTAAACAAAACGCTCAACACATGACGAAGGCACGCAGAGCAGAAAGCAGGTCCACGAGCGCCGTTCCTGTTATAATGTACGGGCTTTCCCGATCGTCCGCTCTAATCTGACGCAACGAACGCAAGCCCGTGATTTCATTCAATTGCCGTCGCGGACAACAGAAAACGTCCAGCGAAGCAACCAGTCAGGTAACGAAAATCCCTCTCGAATGCTGCAATTTCAAATTGAAAAGCCCCCAGCGAAAAGATACTTCCAATGAAAACACGGAAACCGTTACGGGAGTATACTCACCGAGTTCGCTTTCACTGGCGCCGGGGCATTGGTCCAACATGCGAACTTGATGCTGGTCGTAGCAGAACGGGCCGTGTAGCGCTGCCAGTCACAAATGGGCTCGCCGCAGCCTCCGCGACTCACGCCGACAAATAAGTCTTGCAACAGCAATCCTCGCTTCATCGTAGGGGTATCACAGCGGTAAAAAGGCTCGAGTGGCGCGAAAACGCGGCCACCGGACCTGCGGGCGCCGCCATTTCTCTATATCCCGTCATGCAACGGAGAAATCAACAGCCGCCTGGAGAGAAGCGCGGCGAGCATCTCTTATAGGTTACAGGGCGTTTTATAGGTTACAACGTAAAGGTTACATGTCAGATTTTGTTGATGTAACCTATAAATCATTAATGTAACCTATAAACCGCTTTTAACTTCCCGCTTGTAACCCTTAGAATGGACTGGGATGAAGAAAACATCAAAATGGATCCATTGTAACCTTTATTTTATAGGTTACATCCCTTTAGAAGTTACATTATGGGTTACCAGGATTAGAGTGTACTCGCAAGATACGGCGTGTATAGAGCACACTGGGCATTACAAGCGATGTGCACCGAATACTGCAATCGTTCCCGTGTCCTGTCCGCATCCTCTGGACCCGCCGTAGCACGCCCACCCACGTCGAGGCCGACTTGGCCGCTCATCCTCCGCAAGTCTTGTTCCCGCTCCTGCTTCGGCAGCTGTCCCTGCAGGACGCTCTTCTAATCAAGAAAGAGTCTCTTCGGCACTCCACGCGTGCCCTTATTCCTCCGCGTGGGACTGACCTTACTGGCGGTTTAACCCACTGTGAGGAGGTCACGCTCCTGAGAATTCGCCTTGGCGTCGCACTCACGGCTGCTGTTCGTGCAACATGGACTTCTGGCCTTGCGGTTACCTATGCGACCTGCCCCTACTGCCCTGTTTCCGCTTCGCAGGCGACATTAAACCACCTCCTGTGGACATGTCCAGGACTCCAACCAGCCCGAATCCGGCACATGGTAGCCCCAGGACACCGACCGGGCCGCCCGCCCGCCCGATATTCATCGGTGGACGCATGGCCGTTTTTACAGGCAGCTCTTGAACTTTCTTGCTGAAACTAGCCTATACGGCATTCTATAGTTCATGAAGCCGCTTGCCTCCCGCCACTTTGTTTTTTTTAATTGCTTTGATGCCTGGGGCAAAATGGCGCAATAAAAAAAAAACAGAACTCCCGCTGGCGTAGTTTAAGGCAGGGGGCGCGCGAGCGCTGCTAGTGCGGGAAATTTGATTTGCATGGGGTGGTAGCAGTAAGCGGATAACGCCGGTACAGCCCATTATGGCGAATCACTGATGTGCACTTGCGACAGCTTTGACATTGAGTGAAACGGCTTTAGTTTTTTTTTTTTGAGATACTCCACTATGACCTTTATCTGGGGGTTGCTTACCCAGTCCAGCAGCCTTCAAGCATTAGGGCAGGCTCCCTAAAGGCATTATTCGGGTGCTAAAATTCATTCCCTTTCTAAATCACGACCGGCTTTAAAGATAACGAGATGCCCATAGCAGCCGGCGAAATGGGAGTGAGCGTGCCGAAAAAATGAAGGAAGCTCGGACTAACGCGTAAGACTTGGCAGCGAAGCTGTGCGCAAACTTGCACTAACATAACAAAGGTTAAATCCACGATTGCAGCCGATTTGCCCCGTCTTCGCTTGCGCAACGATCTTTACTCCATCATTTTTGCTATAAGTGGGAGTTTCCTTTATTTTTGTTGAAGTGATAATCATTGGACATTACCTTAGGGGGCCGTACGCTATGACGCGTCTGCCTCGTAGCGAGCAAGTGTTGCCAAGATTACGGCGAACGCTGGAGCACTTTTCGTTCCGAGCAAGTATGGGCAGGATTACAGCGAACGCTGGAGTTCCTTTTTTGCCAGTATTTGCCAACGTCACTAACTGGGTATGCTTGGCTTGACAAGCACGCACCGGAGACGCTGGGCGGTACTCGCAAAGCACGGTCACAGGAGCACTCGGCATGTTCTTGTTTTTGTTAACTGCAGGGCGGTCGCCGCGAGGCCCACGCTCACGTGCGTACGCTGACGTGCACGCGCTCGGCAATATCTTGGTATCTTTAACTGCGGACACGAAAAAATACGATTTGCTACACAGCTTCGCGGTTGAATTGTTCTGTAGGGATTGAACGCTCAGTCAGGTAACGTAAATATAATTCGCAACCTCGCTAGCTTCGCTTCACTCGCAAGTATAAAGAACACGTAGCGGTTGCCCCAACCAATGCCAATTCTATAGCACTGTATGGAGGATTTATTCCTAGTCCAGGAGACCACAAGGCAAGAAGGCCAAGCGCACCAAGTTCACCCTGCCAAGTCGACCGAGAGCAAAAGCGTTGTTGTTGTTGTTGTTCCTTAAAGTCGTTGGCACATACCCAATCAGTGGACCGGCCAAACATCAGATAACTACCTAGGTAGATGACTCGAGGATGATAAAAAAAATTGAAGCTTTTTTCTTCTTGTGTTTGAGGAATCGAGTTTGGAAGTTAGTCAATATTAAAATCAAACAAAAAAGGGAAAATAAAAATAAATAAATAAATAAATAAAGAAGAAGAAGAAGAACAAGGAGAAGAACAAGAAGGAGAAGGAGGAGGAGCAGGAGGAGCAGGCGGAGGAAGGAGGAGGAGAAGGAGTGCCAGAATAGGAGTCGAATTACGTTGTGAATCTTTTAGAATCTTCTATGATGCGCAGAAGAGCAGGTGAAATATCCCGGCGGCAATATACCGTTTCTGAAGCCCCAAATGATAATAGAGCAGGCACTAATCATGCCAATCCCACGCTATGAAGCGCCACCTCCAGGAGCTGACGTCTGAGGCTTGAAAATCGTCGACAGGACAAAAAGAAATGGTCGACAGACTGTTCCTAATTACAGTAAGTGCACATAGCAGACTGCGCCAAACGAGACATGTGAAGGTGTCTATTCAACTGGGGCACACGACATCGAAGGCTCGTTACAACCACCTCCAGGTCGCGTTAAGGGCACCTATTCGGTTTCCAGGGAACTTTTAGATGACAAAAATCCCTCAACGACAATAAGACTGATTCGTGCTGGCCTTGTAGCTTCAACAATCTTTTTATCCTTAGGCTTAGCCCTTTCTCCTCTTAAGGAATTACCTCTTCTATGGACGTTTCGATCACTTCTGCCACCTCGAATTACTGAAGTTGACTTTCTTTGGGTCTCTGGGCATGCGGGAATCACCTTTAATGAAACCGCAGATTCACTGGCAAGGGTAGCACTCTCCGGGCCTGTTGGCGAAGTCACTGAGACAATGCTTTTATTAGCCGCCGCAAGGTCCAGTAGATTGTTGAAGCAAAAACGACACGCGGCTTCTTGTTTGTTCTCAGCGCTCGCAATGCGGCTGCAGCTGATTCTGCCGCTCGACTGCGGTGACGATGCTTCCCTCTTGAACCCCGTACCCTCTTAAGGCGGATGACCACCGCTGGCTACATTCCGTTTGGTCCCACCTGAACTACTCTGGCGACGCACTTCCTCACAGTACCTATATTACGGCCAGTACCTCGAATTTATGGTTCAGTCTTAACATTCGTCTTAGCTAAGCAAACTTAAGCGTACCCGAGTAAATCACACTGCTATTATATCTGCCTGCTCGATAAGCATTATTTTTTCCGAGCATATTCTTCCACTGAAACATTCGAAAGCTTCATCGAATTTGGCTTTGGCTTTACATCGACGCCTCTAAGCACGTGAAACATTCCTCAGGCAAAGCCTAAATTTGTATGAAGCAGATGCAATAGGGTCTTTCTGTGCGTGGAAGCTCCGCCATTTTTGCGTGAAAACAGGATTTTTCTAACGAAGAAAGCAACAATTGATGGAATCGTCTTGAACGGCTGCGGATTTTCGCTTTAACTGGAGCCACACTTCCCGTAGAAGCTCCCGGGGGATGGCTTACACGCGCAACAAAAGGCAAAGTTTGGTATGACCGCCGCCCCCTGTCAATGCCTGCGTTGAGAACTGCCGTTATTTTCGGGATATCTTTTTGAGCCACTGCACCATATCGAAGGGGCGGAAACTTGGTGTTAACAAATATCATTTGTGTTTATTTTTTCTGGTGCGTGCATGAAACAAAACACGCTGAATATTGCTTGTGTTTTTTTCTTTCTAATGTACACGCGCTATAGAACGGTTCAACGGTATGGAACGCGTTAGCAAATGGTTAGCAACTGTGCACGCTTTTTGCAGAAGATATTACGCTGATTGCGCGTTCGGTGGACGCCAGCCAGATGAGCACTTTCGCCAACCTAGCGAAGTAGCAATTCTTCGCGTGAAAAACCTCTTAGGTAACACACCATCGAGTCCTCAGCCTGTGTGCAGTTTCTCTAGGGTGGATCGGCAAAGACTCAGCGCTAGCGACAGAGGAAAAAACAGTAGCAACGATGCAAGGCGGAGCAAATGTGTCTACGATGGAGAAGTGACGAATACATGCAGCGCTACTGGGGTAAGGAGGTCGGGAAGAACTAAAAAAATTGGGGAAGCTTGCACTAAGTCGTTGTGGGCTTGAACCATCCCGAAGCTTCAGGTTTTTAATGCGCAGCATTCATTGCCCAGTATTCCCAAAGCGAGGACCGTGTAACGTACCGTATTTTCACAGAAATGCAGACAACTCGGAAGTTCCACCGGTAATCGCTATGATAGCGCAAATGGAGATGACTGGTTGCACAAAATTTAAAAAAGAAACTAAAAAATAAAAAAACCGGAAAAAGGCGAAACGTATAACGCCCTTCGTTTAAACAATAATGGATATTTCGCCAATGTTCCCTCCGTATGCAGAATTTGCGAATGCTCCACTTCTAGTAGTTATAAAGCGGAAATAGAGATAATAGAGAGTTTTAGCAGTCCGTCCGTTCCGTCCGGTACGTAGTTTGCGTGTTGACCGGGACGCGTCTGGAAACTCGGGCATTCTTCACGGTAGGGGGATTAGTTCCGCTGGCCTGCCTTCGCCATGTACGCGCCTCCTCGCCCTTCCGCGCGCGCAGGCGCAGACGCGTCCCGGCAAACCCGGTAACAGCGTACATAACGGAACGGACGGACTGCTAAAACTCTCTAATTTGTCGGACACGTTTAAGAAGAACAAAAAAAAAAAAAAACTGGCTGTAAAACTTGCACTAAAGACAAGCGGAATAAGAACGCTGCGCATTAGTAGATAATTCTCTGAGTTTATTCAGAATTTTCTTTATACGGAAGCACTGAAGGAAACACCCCCACGGACTGCATTAGATATGAAATAGTTTATTTACTTCTTCCGTTGTCGCTTTTGAGGGTGGTGGTAGCAGTTGTCATCGCCATATCCAATAGATTGTCGTCTTCGTCATGCATGACTGGCGGGCCGAGACGTTTTGTGCGCAGGCTTTCACACTTCCCCACAAGTGGAACGTCCCAGCACGCGCTAGAAGCGGGGGCAACCGGCTTCGCGAACTGGGCATCTGCAGGGCGAGCTGTTTTGTGCTCTCCCCTTGATGCGCGGGCACACGTGGACTGTTTCTCGGCATTTTTTGCGAACGGCACGCGCAAGCCTGGACGTCTCGTGCGGGCCTTGTGAGGGAGTGAGAGAGTGAGTGAGCGAACAAATTTATTTGCCCAGACTTGTCGCTTAACCATCGGTCAGGAGTCCTTGGTCCCTGGCGGCGGTCGTGGCCATCTGGACGAGCCGGCTCTGGACAGCCGGGTCGGAGCTGAGTAGCGCGGTCTCCCACTGCTCCATCGAACTTATGTTGAGTGCAGGTTGTCGTGCCTTACTGCTTTGGGGGTGATTTCTCCGGAGAGGGCAAGACCATACCATGTGATGTAGGTCAGCCCTGTCACCGCACGCCTTGCATTCATCTGAGTAGAGCCCTGGGTAACATCGGCTGTAAGCCACTGGATTGGCGAAACAATCTGTCTGCAGCCATCGCCACGCTACTGATTGCAATTTGCTCAGTGTCTTGTCTGGGCCTGGGTATTGTGCCCTTTCTATTCTATAGTGGTCAACTATATCTCTGTAGTACACTAGCCTGTCCCTGCCTGACCGTCGTATCGAGTGAGCGTCTGTGTCAGCAGTTTCGACATCGGCTTACTCAACGAAACCTCGAGACGCGTTGTGCGCGCACTCATTCCCGTCCTGGCCAGAGTGGGCCGGCGCCCATGTCAGTTGTATTTTGCCCCTCGCTCCATCATCAAGCCGGATTTTAGAATTTGGAACGCCTCGAGTGACATGGATCCCCTCGCGTAGTTTAGAATGGCTGATTTGGAGTCGCTTACTATAACTTTGGTCTTGGAGGACGCGGCCATGGCCAGGAAAATGGCCACCTCCTCGCCAACCTCAGGGTCTGTCGTCCAGACCGAGTCGGAGGTGATGCATTCGGACGGACGGACGGACGGACGGATGGATGGATGGATGGATGGATGGATGGATGGATGGATGGATGGATGGATGGATGGACGGACGGGCGGACGGACGGACGGACGGACGGACGGACGGACGGACGGACGGACGGACGGACAGATAGACAGACAGATAGATAGATAGATAGATAGATAGATAGATAGATAGATAGATAGATAGATAGATAGATAGATAGATAGATAGATGGAGAGAGAGAGAGAGAGAGATAGAGAGAGAGAGACATCTTTATTTGTCCTTTTATAAAGGCTTCGGCATCACTGGGGTGGCGCTGCTGTTACCAGTCGCCCCCAAGGACTGCATCATTGTGTTGGGGGAGGGCCCCCCAGTCCGCCTCTTCTGTCAATCTTAATGAGGAGGTGGTGAATAGTCTGAATAAGGACGGGTACCGGAATATGCTTTGCGTGCGCCTGCAAAGACGAGTTTGAGCTGGTTCTGTTGATGTGTGCAGCCGTGGAGATCTAGCGAAAATGTGTCACGGAGAAACAGCACCTAAAGTTCTATTGCCTGTGGGCGCGATTACGTGCGTGTATTCTGATTTCACCAATTTCTTAGACTTGAAATGCGGCTGTAAAAGCGTATATTTGTTTGTGCTTACGAGAAGAAGAATACGATAACCTTGCACCGATTTATAAACCTTATAATCGCCTATAGCGGTTTCAGAAATTCAGAACGCCGTTGTTGCAATAACCGCACAACATAGCGTACTGCGCATTCGTCTGTTGCCACAAACACTAGTAAATAAAACAACAGAGCAAGTGCTGTTGAAAGTACGTTATTGGCGATGCCGCGGTAAGAACTAAAGCTTAGGTAATCCTGGTATGATGCCGAAGAAGTGAAAATATAGTCGCCTCATAGCCAAGCGTCCGGCAATTTCAAATACGGCAAGAATAAGCATATCGAAGAAATATATGTATAATCCATTACCTCTAAGGCAGCCCACAGGGAATGCTGACGAAAATATCTGTCTATCATACAAATATTATTACAGACGTCGATTTTGGCACGACTATAGGAACAGGGTTAAAAGGGCCATGAAGGCGAATAAAAGTTTGGTCCATCAAAAAAACTGCTTTTTTTATAACAATGACACCAATTTTGTCGCAAACTTTTGACAAATAGTCAAGATATTATTTTATTTTATTCATTTAAAACTAGCGCCAATCTTCTGAGAGATGATTGCAGGTGGGCAAAAAACGTACATTGATGTGTAGAAAAGCTTTACACTATGATTGTCAGAAGAAAAAGCATAGCAACACAGCGCAGAACATTATTGTAAATAAAAGAACGGTTTCAGTAACCATGGTGTGAATATTACACATTGATAAAAATTTTATTGAATTGCGTACAGTAATCACTAGAAGAATTTCACAGAGCCTGAATGAAATGGTTTATAATAAGTTGATTTTTACAGCAATACATACAAGTATGAAAAGAATCGTATTGTACAAGACTAATAACACAGAATAATAATACATAGAAACAGACGATGACCAGATACTTGTAGCGCGAGATCGTTAGAGCTAAGTAAAATTAAATTACCGCGATCTGTATTTCAACGATATAAAAACGTGATCATTGAAGTATCACTCGGAATGGATGGGCTTAGTTTGTTTGATTGATTGTAGGGTTTAACGCGCCGACGCAACGCAGGCGATGAGGCGCGCCGTAGTGGAGGGCTCTGGATTAATTTTGACCACCCGGGGATCTTTAACGTGCGCCGAAATCTCGCACACACGGGTGTTTGGCTTTTCGCCTCCATCAGAAAAGCGGCCGCCGCGGCCGGGAATCGAACCCGCGACCTCGTGCTCAGCAGCGCAACGCCTTAGCCACTAATCCACCGCGGCGGGTTGGGCTTAGTTTGTTCCATTCTGTGGTCGCTAGAGGGAAAAAGGAGTGTTTGATACAGTTAGTGTTACAACGGAACTTAGTGAGTGTAAAAGAGTGCTTCTTACGCGTGGGTCGTGCCAGTACGGTCGAGATAAGGTTTGTAGCACTAATATTAGTTGAATATGCTCCAGTTTGGATATAAGCTTTAAACACGCTTATTTCTCCTTATTTTTCACGATCAAGAATTTAGCTTTTTTTTATTAACTCCGAAGGTGACTGTTATTTTGTATTTGTTATATTTAAACCTATCCGCTTTCCGTTGCATTGCTTCAACTTTGTCAATATGCACTCTCTCAGAAGGGAACCAGATGACGTCGCATATTCAAGGATTGTCCTCACGAATGTGTTGTGCGCAAGCAGCTTTGTCTCAATAGACACAAGACGCAGGCGGTGCATAAGCAAAACAGCTGTTTTGAGCAGATGACGTAATGTCATTGATATGAAATCGCCACCTAAGATTATGTGTTATGGTTATTCCTATATATTTACACTGGGTAACCTTGGTGAGAGGCGGGTCGTTTATCGTGTGCGAAATTCAGAGGTACGTGTTTTTCTCGTTACCTTCAAAAATGCAGATTTGTGTACATTAAGTTCCATCTGGCAATCATCACACCCCCTTGAAATCGATTTTAAAGTCCCATTTGGAGTTAAGTGATGACCAGGTGAAATTATTTCTCAATAAAAAATGCAGTCACCACTGAAGAGCCTGATTTTTTTTTTTTTTGGATTGGGCGGATGGATCGTTTATGTAAATGAGGAAGATATCGGGAGCCAGGAAACAACCTTGTGGATTTCCAGACGTGACAGGGAGAATTTCGGACCCTTCTTCGGAAACTACTGCCATGTGCCACAAGTAAACATATGATGCCGTGCTGACTCCCTAGTCACTTTTGGGCAACTTTTCTATGAGGTCACAGAGTCTTGTTTCTGTGATTAGGTGCCGCCAAACAAACCCATCGCTATGACGCATGACCGGATGTTTGTAGTATGGCATCTGGTTGCGTTTGATGTGCAGTTAGTGCCCTGAAGATTATTCTGTCAGTTGTGGCCAACGTGACGTTACTCATGCCCATGAACATGCCAGTGTTGCGGGTAATTTGAAAGTCTTAAAATACTTCTCGCGTTATCTCGGATTAAAAACGGGTTCTGTTTCTGAAATGAAGATGAGTAAAGTACTGAATCCTAGTTCTTTAAATATAAACCAAGTTGTATTTTGTTTGTAAGGCTACATAAAGATAAAGTCAGTGCTCTCGTACAGCACTGTATACCTTTCAAATCCAGTTCGGTTCCCCCCACCTCTGCAGCATCCACACGACGAACAAAGCTATCAATTGCCTTCTTAGAAATGAATCCACTGGACACAAAGTTTGCGCCATGCGAATTACCCTTTCGGAAAGGGAGAGAGCAGCCGCTGTTCGGATATTGCTATTTAGAATGAAGTCCCTGCGCGGACATTGGTCTTTACAGGACTGGAAGCGGGCATATGCAAAATTAACCTATATCTTCTTTCTGATTTATGAACCCAGAATATATACATATCGTCTGTTTCTGAGAAGCCAGATGCAAGATAAGTTTTTTCAGCTCTTTGAGCGGCACTGACCACCCATAACCTCAAGCGACTCGTTTAACGGAACGTTTGAGGGGTAGGCGACACATGCGGGTTATCGCCCTTCTCACGAAATGCCAATCAACTGCCGAAAAAAAACAGCGAATAAATACAGGCGAATGAAAATGGCTCGAATTAATCCAAAGCAAAAAGCAGAGCAAACTTCTAGGAGCTGCCTAGGTGCTTTGTTAGAAATGGTAACATTCAAATTAAAAGAGCGCCAGAAAAGATGAAACTAACATAGTAAAACAAAATTAAACGAAATATTTCACCGACGGTATATCAAATTCGACAGGCTGTAAAAACTTCAGAACACCTTTATCGATATTTCCCGTATAGAAAATCTGATGCGAAAATGTTCAAAGGTATTGAAAACTAAATGAGAAACAATCAACGAGAGGAACAAGGGTCACATATCCCTCACATGTCGTCTTATTCTCAAGTATTCTGTAAATAGTAAGCTGTGAATTCCAGATTTATATTAATTTTTGCTAACCTTTGCCCCTATGACTGAAATCCAATGTCCTTTATATGGTTCATCAACTTGAACGCTTCCAACTATGACCTTTCTTTTAAAAGTGCATAGTTTGGCCCTAGTTTTCTATCGTTCAATGTTTCATGCTGCCATTGTTTATCTTCTCACCATCTGCATTTACAGACCAGCGTTAGAAGAACGGACATTTTATTTTAAATCTTGTGGAGTTGACGTTGTTTATGACGCAAATTCATGCTAGTTTATTCAACATGATTTCTCACCATTTTTCTTGTTCAAAAATGTCTCGTTTTGCGGCATTTTTTATGCTCGTTCAGCGCCTACATTGGCTTGGATAATACCGGAATGCGTTCATGGTTGTTATGTGCATTTGGAAGAGCTTTACATCTGGTAACGCAAAATCAAAATCGGTGACAATGATTTTTACGGCAAAAATTACAGTGTGTGTTTACTGAGATTTCTGTCAGCCAAAACGCCTTGTTCTAGCCCACGGATGATGATGGTGAAGGTAACCGACCGTGGCCACGGAAACTTGTTGCTATCGTAAGAGCCCTTGCTGCACCTCCCACAAGTACTTTAGTAGTAATTCCTTGCATAAAATGCGCTAGGGGCGCCATTCGTTAACAAAGCAAGCATGTAAAATTACTCACCAAAAAGAGGATCGGGAAAATCACCTTTCTCCTTACGGAGACATTACGTGTCATTCCACTACCATGTCGCCTTCTGTCAGGACAAAAGTGATTGCTACTCCGCCGATAATCTCGCAGAATGACGCTGAAGGTGGAAAGACCTGCCGATGAATTGGTATAGCCTGCTCTGCAGCTCGTTGTTTCTAGACATCTTCACGGGAATCCAGGGTTGGTCCTTTCTTGTTTGGCCAACAGATAATCAGTAAATATAAACTAACGGCGATACGATAGGACTAAGAAGGAGATACGACACCGGTCCCTGAAGTGCCCTTCTCCTCTCGCCTTTTGGCACCGAAGTAGCGCTATTTATTGAATTTGTCACCAATAAGCCGGCAGTACAACACTTTTTAAAGATGAAAATATACAATTCACATGCGTTCACAAATTGTTTTCTGGCCAGATAGACATCATTAGGTAGGACCGATATTTCATTTAGAGAACATTGATACGAATTCCCTTAAGAAAATTTGTAAGACATAGTACTGCCTGCCAACACTTCCACGGCCTTCATTGCACGGCCTTTAATATTTGTTAAGTATGAACCCTTGAAATAATCTTCCCTGTTCCAACTGTAGGAAGCGCAAATCCACGTTCCCGACACTGTAAAGCCCTACCAAAAGAAAAAACTTCAATAATACTTACTTGAATTATGATAGTGCTTACCTGAAAGAACAGAAATGCATCTATGAGCCTTCTTGTATAGACACGGCGAACCATTGGTCACAAAAGTAGCTGGACTATATCTTCAGCAATCCCCAACGAAGGCTACCTATTGACGCGTCCACACCTGCATCCTGCATTTTGCGTTCCCTACCAGCATGAAAGCGGCAGGTTGAGCGCCCACAACAGACAAACAACTCCTCAACTCTACGCTCGGTACATTGCCATTTGTGCGGCTTCTGTGTCTTAGATGTTTATAAACAACGACATAGTGCGGAATGCGTCGGTATGTACGCTGTTCTTGAGCGCGGCGGGAGGTGCGCAAGCCATGGGAGGGACCCCATCGAACCGCGTTGTTGGCGTGGCTAGCGATTGAAGCATGATTTTTCGGCTACACAATATTGTTGCATGCGTTTCTTAGTAATTCCTGGCCTTTTCCATACTACTTCACCGTCATTGTGGTTGCCCTATACCGGTGCGGCGCAGGTGAACTATTTGGTGTCGTGGACTCCTCTGGCAACTCTTAGGCCGGATCCTAGAGGCTTCCTGCTGTGGACATCCATGTCCATCACCGATAATTGCACAGAAAGGAATACACTGAAGCTGGTGCTGCAGCATCCTTGTGTCCCCAGCTTACATCACAAGGATGCCTTTGATGATATAGAGGGCTGTTCGGACTATATCAAACGAGTCGCGGGATTCAACCAGCCAGACTTCTACCAAAAACGGCGTAATATCCGGCAAGGCTAAGGGGGACAGTTATTACTGATTTGCATTTGATTGCACGGACTGTTTAAAAGGGACGGAGATGAACGACGGGAACATACTAACGACGAACGGAATTGCTCTTCTCTTAAGTATTTTTTTGTTCATAGTTGATCATGGCACCAGCACGTGGTTTTAACTAGTGAAGCAAGGTTGCGTACCCGGGAAAACTTCCGTTAAAAGGTTCAAGACGCATCTTCATGTACAGACCAACGTTAGCATGACACGTTCTTCTTCGATTCGCGCGTTGAAACCAAACATGAGCTTTGCCAAGTGCGAAGAATTATACGAGGACTGTTTCGGAGAGCTGATCCCAAGACGGCCGAAGGCAGAACATTTGTGTAGTGGATGCAGAGCCTACGCGAGCATTTTTGTGGAGTGGACCGGAATCCAACATGACTGTGCAGGCGCATCAAAAATGCCACTCAAGTTTAGAGATCTCTAAGAGAAGGCCGCCCCAGTGCGAAAGGTCGACGGACCAGGTGTCGAAGACCGTGGTCATACAGCTGCTGCAATCGTTAGCCACCTGCGTGACCTGATCTAGAGCGCCGCTCATAAAAAACTGTGCAACTTATTGCGAGCTCCCATGAGCCATCACACGCTTCCATTGCTTTTATCGCCCTGACTGTGCGCAAGACTCTGGCCGTCGGTCCATCGGGGTTCCATCTGGAGATACCAGAAATAGTCTTCGGCGCCAGTCTCGGTCTCCCCGTTGTCCGAAAACGGCCCTCGTGAATCACGTGCTGTCTTACTGCCTCCACGGCAGCACAGCAAAGTACGTATTTATAAATTTGTCCATAAGACACAATACAGCACTCTACTCCGAGTTCCTTTGAATCTGATTGAAATATATTATAACCTGAGAAGCTACCCTTAAATACCTCCATGGACTCTATGGATAGAAATGAAGCGCTATACGTCGACTCCGTTCAAAATCGTCCGCACGAATCTTTACATTGCACGAAGAAAACTTTTCGCTCTTGTTTTTAGAGGCCTTGTACGGAACTGTAAAGATATTTAAAAAAAATACAAATACATCCAGAAAAGGCATATACGCAGTGCAGCCTCACCGAGCGCATTACAGTAAGCTTACCATAAACACGAGTGAATTTTCCCCCCAAAAATAAGCGCAAAGTAAGACGCCGTGCATCACCCCTTATTATTTCATATACAGGGTGCCCCATCTCCGATGCACTACCGATTTAAAAAAGCACAATTTTGTTACTCAAAGAAACAAATACCGATAAGTCTAAGGACGGACCCTCTGACAAACTTGCTTGAAAGTTGTTCAGCTGTGCGTGGAAGGCGATAGCGAGCGACTAACCCAAGAAGATTCAGTACCGCCGACAGGTACCGCAACCATCAATGTACAACTAAGCAGCACCACAACGTAAGGGGACAAGCAGACTCGAGAAATGCGCACACCAGCAACTTTATCAATAGCACTGGCTAACGTACACAGTCAGAAATGTCAAGCCGACTCCGACCCACAAAGACGCAAGCTTAGGTGAATTACAGCAGCAAACGTTCCTCCCACAGGAACAACGGGCAGCGGAGCGGCATGTTTATCGGAAGCAGTGCGGAACATGTCACTGAACAACAACCCTTACCAGAACATAAATAAGCAGCACTGACCTTTTCTGTGCCTCCTGGCAAAACTACCCTTTGTCGAAAAGTAAATACAGCCGGATGGTATGAATAAATCTGCAGTTTCAAGCCATAACCTAACTGGTAACGGTTCCCGCCAGTCTGACCAACAATTTCTTTAGTACATCAGGCGCATAACGCGAGCAATCGAGAAAACCGCTATAGAGCGCCTCTAGTGGTGCTCCGTGCAGAAGAACGTATAATTAGCGGAGTCAACTCTCAAAGATAGGGGCGCTGCTATCGTTTCAAGTGCTGACGCAGTCCCGTTTTTTACTGATCGTCGTTGTAGCCGTTGTAGTCCCACTATACCATGCATCAAAGTAAACGGCTCTGCCTTGCGGCTTCCCGCGCATGCGCATGGCATGCTGAACTGAAGGGGCGGTCGTTTCGTAATGGTTTCGGTGAACTTCTTCCTCCGTGACTTTGGCGATGCGCGGCGTGGCAACTGGTCAGTCCGCGCAAGAAATCACAAACTCGGCACCCTTCATCGCGTTTATTTGCTTCGGAAAATGGGAATATGTCTCTAAGCGGACGTCTACGTGGCTCTGAGGCTGAACAAAGAGCTCAGGTATTAGCCAATTTAACACATTAGTTGGGCAAAAGTTGTTTCTCACCGCGGGCCGTGAGCCCGTGCGATATGTGTGGATGAATTTTCATGACAGCTTTTCTGCGTTGTTGTTTGCAGTAAGCACAAAACTACACTATTGACTGCGTTCTCTTGACAAGAAGCCTTTCCAAAACGAATAAAATATTCTGCGACGCTGTCTGATACCCATGTTATACAAAACTACTTCCGTATAGTGAAGGCAGTGTGACATGGCTAATTCGCGAGTAATAATACATCCGCCTGCTTCCCAGCAGTTTTTCCTCCTGAACACCAATACTGCACGACAACAGTGACCAGGGGACCAGCAAGAAAAGGCAGGTCAATGGGTTAACTTGAATTACGATGACACGGCACAACATAAAGAAAGGTAACACTGCTGATTTTCCCGATACTGCAGTGCATAATTTGCAATAAGAATGGGATTTCAGTATTATTACATAGAAGTCAAAGCAGAGGCCGCGTGGTAGATTCAGTTCTGTAAGTTTAGGGTCGTTCTCCTGAATGGCACCCACTCAACAGTTTTCGGCAATGAGGTTTTTGTTCTTGCTTGTGGAAATTATTAACCGGCACACAACAAAAAACTCAAACGAACTTCAACGCATATCACTGCATGCGTAGCATGATGTGTCCCGTGTAAAATGTGACGCAGTCGGTTAATATGTATATGCGGCATCACCGCATAAGTAACATGGATTATTACCTGTGTCACCACAGGCTATAGCCATTTATACATTCCTATGAACCACATAAAATTGCGCGCGTATACTACACCACAGCGAGATGACGACTGAGTATTGAACATAAACTGCTGTTTCTGCGACGATTTGTATACCAAATGCACAACATGTAATAGCCTCAACACGTATTTTGTAATGAAGGTGCTCACAAAATAACCACGAATTCTTCAGTACTATAGGAGTTATGGCTTCGCCCGAACAGCAGAGAGAGAAATGGTAGACGTTTAGTCGTTCTCGAATTCAAAGCATTGGTGATATTGTATTGCACGCCTCTAATTAGCAAAATTCCATGTTCACGAAGGCGGTTTGGGCGCCGCAGAACACCTGGACATGGGTTCCGGCAATTTCTTCTTTTCCCTAAGATCTCCTTGTCTCAGCATTTTTAATGTTTTGGCGGCGTTGGAAAAGAAAGTGAGATTTCGTTTCGGTAAAACGGCATCACTAATAATACGTGCCTTATAAAAGTGCAGTGCATGAAGGCCGTTTCATAGATATCGGCGAAGTTTATTCAATTTTATATGCAGTGTGCGGGTGTACTTTTAAAGTCGCAAGTGCATCTTCGGTCAGAAAGCCTGAAATATATATGCGATTCATCGTTCCAGTTGATGCACGAAACAGTCTACACTTCACTGCCGTGCACGAGGTACATGGAACAGGACACCAGCAAAAAATATACAAACACACTCTCCACCAATGTTTACTGGAACATACTTGGACCAGTAACTGGAACAGGCGAAAGCGTAGGACCCCATTTATTCGGTTCCAGGTAAAAACCACAAACATAAAGAAAACAATTCACGGTTGTAGATAAGATCCACCTATATGTCTCCTTCCAGTTAGTTTTCGTTCAGATCCACATAAAATATCTGGATCACCCTTTTTAACTGAAACTTACATGGAACCAGAATAAGAGTGCAGCCGCTGCCGCTGTAGGTCCTTGATGGCGGCGTTCGAGGAGCGTGGTCATCCCTTGGGCGGCGTGCTTCCTCGGTGGATACCCCCTGGTAGCCGGTGCCGCTGGAGGTCCCAGGTAGGCTCGGCACGAACGTAGCCTTTCGGGGGCGTCGAGACGAACGTCGACGGAGCATGGACGTTGGCCGCTGGTGCCCGGCCAATGCCGCTGGGCCCACGAAGACACAGGTTTGTGGTGCACCTAGGATGACGGTGCCAATGCGGAGTCGGCCAGCTCCCGCCCAGGCTCGGATCGCATGGTCGATGGCCTGGCCACGTCCCCCTGGCTCGTTCTTTGACGCTCACGTGCTCCTACTGCCTCCTGTTTTTTTGCCTTCCGGTTACTTGCCTCCCCCTTCTCTTTGTGCGCCCCGCTTTTATCCCCTCTGGGCTCCTCGTGGTGCACTCTCATTGGCCTGTTGCCTTTCCCTAGTCCATATATGGCTATCACGCCACTGGTCTCCTGCGCAGAGTTCTCTGATTGGATGACCATTGCACTGCCATATTTCCCCATGATGCCTCGGGGTTTAGGCGCTGGCGCCCTCTAATTGGTGCGTTCATGGTACGCCATTCAAATTGGCGTTTCTTTGTTCTTCTATTTTTCGGGGGTTTTTGATGTATCCTTCTAAGGAGGTGCCCTTGATACATGAGAATTACCCTCGCTTTAAGAGTTTTTTTTCTCAAAAAACTGCTTCTTGGCCACCGATGTCTACTTATTTCACGTGGATGGCGCGGTTTCTCGGCAGTCAATGTCCTCTTGTTCCATCACCACCATCGCTCACTTCTCATTAACCCACGGTTCATCACCACTGCGCACTTATTTTGTCGCACTTTTCACCTCACACTTCACCTCGCCTTCAATTTTTCCACACCTGTCTGCAGTTCCCTCCTGTCTACGGAAACCGCACAGTCCGTTCACACTACGTTTCTCAAACGCCAATCTACTTAAACACTCCGCTCTAACACATCATAAAAATCAAACACATCAATGATCTCTTATTTAACAACCCTCCTCCCCAATACGCACAAAATAACGTTTTTCCTCCTCTGGCTCCACAATCCGCACTTCGCAACTATTCTTTAAATCTGCACTTCATGTACCTATATCAGCCTACTGATGCAATCTGCTCTAACATCGCCAAAAGCAAACACTTAGTTGATCTAACATATACCACTATTATTTCTCAATCCGAACGTGCTCACTAACTCATTCATATCCCCTTTACATATTTACACCAAACTTTCCTTTTCACTATACTACAATATATATGCTCTACCACAACACAACGTATTCGTCACTGTTGTAGGTCCTATGCAGGTCCAAATCAACTCCGTGTTTTCCAGCTGGTTTGTTGACCTTTGCCTTTATCTTCACCGTCTTCCGACTTACCCATTCAGCACCCTTGACTGTACTATCGGCTCGGCTTTGATAGCCAAGTTTGTGACTCTCGCTCGTCTGCCTCCGGAACGTAGCCTGGTACCATTGCTTGGCTAGACACGGCTGCTTCACGCTTTCACCCGTCCCTGTGCGGTTGCGCGCTGCTCTGCAGTTGGTACCATGGCTACTCTCGGGGTAGGAGTCAATGCCTATCTCATGGTCCTCGCGGCCTTGGCTGGCATGCTCATTACGAAGCCACTCGCTCCACTTACGGATTTCAGCCGGTCGTCTGCGAATCATCTTGGCAGCGTGTGCTACCTCTGCTAACTTTCCAGCTACCCTTTCTTTGCTTGCACAGCTTCGCTCACGTACATCAACCTTCGTAAGAATACAGCTGTTTTTCATTCATTCGCTTCACAAGCTTTCGCAAAAGTGCGCGCTTTTTCTCGCACCCCTGAGTTTCAGTTACCTTACTCGGTGCTGCCAACTGTCTTTCGCATTGAACCAGTCCCTGTCCTGCATCGCTGTCCCACTGCTTTTAATCTGGAACGCCGGCATCAAGGACCTCGAGCTGCCGCTCGAGGTCCTTGATGCCGGCGTTCCATGCGCGCGGTCATCCCTTGGGCGGCGTGCTTCCTCGGTGGCTACCCCCTGGTAGCCGCTGCCGCTGGAGGTCCCAGGTAGGCTCGGCACGAACGTAGCCTTTCGGGGCCGTCGAGACGAACGTCGACGGAGCGTGGACCTTGGCCGCTGGTGCCCGACTGATGCCGCTGGGCACACGAAGACACAGGTTCGTGGTGCACCTAGGATGACGGTGCCAATGCGGAGTCGGCCGGCTCCCGCCCAGGCTCGGATCGCATGGTCAATGGCCTGGTCACGTCCCCCTGGCTCGTTCTTTGACGCTCACGTGCTCCTGCTGCCTCCGTTTTTCTTGCCTCCCGGTTACTTGCCTCCCCCTTCTCTTTGTGCGCCCCGCTTTTATCCCCTCTGGGCTCCTCGTGGCGCACTCTCATTGGCCTCTTGCCTTTCCCATGTCCATATCTGGCTATCAAGCCACTGGTCTCCTGCGCGGCGTTCTCTGATTGAATGACCAGTGCGCTGTCATATTCGCCCACGATGTATCGGGGTTTAGGCGCTGGCGTTCTCTAATTGGTGCGTTCGTGGCGCGCCGTTCAAATTGGCGTTTCTTTGTTCTTTTCTTCTATTTTTCAGGGGGTTTTTATGTATCCCTCTCAGGGGGTGCCCTCGATACATGACATTTGCATAACAGTGGCATTTGATATCGGTAATGATAAAGTGTAGGGCAGGTGGTAAACTAAGAGAGGAAAGAAAAAAGAAAATTTTCTTGGTCTTTGTAGTACTGCTCACATTTTTCCACAAGACTTTCAGCCATTTGTCCGAGCGGCTCTCATGATTTGCTTGCACAAGATAATTGTCACACTCGAGCGCCGCGCTCTGTGCTTCTTATATGAAATCAAATGCAGAATAAAAGGTGGCAAAATATTGTAACATTCTGAGCCTCAAGCAGGTACAGATTTCTTAAAATTCAAAGTTCTTTGTGAGTCGCCTTAACACACATCTTACACAAAAAATCGAAATCGCCAACACCTTCGCAAGAGGAGAGTTTGCCGCCCTCACTGACATAAGGCCCCTGAATAAAATAAATAAAGCATATCGCACACCACAATGTCTTACATCAAGGATGTGTTTTTTCCTGTCCTTATCGTCGGAAGTTGCGTGCCCAAGTAAAATAAATCTCGTCGTCATTGATTGGTCGAAACAGCACAAATTGTCCACAGTTAAAGCTCGCTTGCATCGTCCGAATGAATCATCTTATTCATAGGGTCGAATAAATTAATCACAAACTCAGACATTTCAGAAACAATAACTTTTGCTCGTTTAAAAAACGCTTCCAGCTTGCCCGCGTCTCTATTTTTGCGGGCAAGGAAGTGCAGAGGAATTGCTCTTTTGAGGAAACCACGAGTGGCTATTGTGACGCTAAACAAAAAGGGTCCCGCATGTGCACTCGAACGCTAAAATGACCCGCGCTTATTTTTTTCCTCAACCAAAGAATGTTTTTGTCAACACTGGGGTAATTGTGATTATCTCCTTTCGTGTATTGCCAAACTAACGAAACGTGCGTCACGAAATAGGCATCATGCGTATACAGACCATCGTGTGTCTATTTAGAGCACATTATCATCTGCAGTAGCAACGATCCACGGTATAAGCACGGTATGAGTGTATGAAATATAAGTACGGACGCCTCAAAGGCGAACAGAAACCTCGCCTTCGCTTGAAATATGGCGCACGTTCGGAACCTTAAAACTTATGCAAAGCTCCCCAAACCACATCGAAATAATTCGGCTGACGATTACAATCACCCCAAATGCAAATTTCAGCGCCTCAGGAACTGCAGAGCCTTCTCGGCGACGGCGCATATGAGATGCTGCGGTGGCGCGCTCCTGTAGATTCTGGCGTTGGTGGTGCTGAGCCGCTGCCGGGGTGCGGGAGCCTGAATGTCAGCGCAGCGGTACAAGATGGAGACAGCGTTTGAACGGTTCCGTGGCGCCAAGGACAGCACTTTGGGTCAAAGGGCTCAACGCATACAGTTAGCTTTAGCTGACCCCGTTTTCACGGTTTGCTCCGCTCTGATAGCAAGCGGGAGCGTCATTGCGCATGAGTGGCCTGCTTGGCGTCAAACCGAATTGGCTACGGTTGCGCTGAGCGGGCCGTCGGTACCGGAGCGGACCGTTAAAAACGGTCAGCTAAAGCTCTCTACACTACACGCAACATGATCGCCCCCGTGTCGTACTCTGCAAGGCCACTTCTGGTGTGGTGTTCTCGCGTAGGCAGTGCTTTCAAAGAGTACTACATTGCAAGTGAGCAGTTACGCATGAGCAGTAACAACTAGCCAGGACGACCGGCCGTCAAAATCCGCTTTGCAGCTACTCGACAAGAAAAGAAATTAGTTGTTTTCGTTTCCAACAAGAGAAGTAACGCAAAATAAATAGATTGAAACTATCGTGCCAGGCACGCACGACTGAAGCATTTGCGTGCCGAATGAAGCCTGTCGCCGAGGCACGCTGTAGGTGACGAAATAACGCATTTTTATGACGCTGGCCGACAATCCTTTTCCAAGCATCAAGTGTTCTCTATCTTGGCGGATGCATTTGGCAGCCGCTATCTGTCGTGGCGTTAAAGGAGGAACACCGGCAAGCGATAACAACACAGAAATGTCGCGTGTAAACCGCATTGAATATAACGCCCTCACTTGCTTCGGCGGCGAGCGGGTGACCCAAAGTTGTGTCTACATCGTTTACGTGTCTCCACACTGTACGGTGGAGGCGCACATACATAAGGCACGCTAGCTCATGCGGCTGGTTTAGCTGCGGAGGTATACTAAGTGATCGGTTCATCGTCGAACGCACCACAGCAGCGCTACCTCTTAACGAGGCAGCACCGCTGAGAACGTCTCGCAGAGGAACCTCGGAAGAATACTACCCTCCGGCTCACACTTTCTCCATACCTTCGTCCTCCGCGTTCCTGGTCGCTCTAGCTTCGGTGTCCTTTCGTTATCTCGGTTGAAATGAGGCCGAAGGGGACGCGAAAGCACAAAGCCGAGGGCTTTAGCAGTTCCACTCAACGTGAAAGCGGTCGGAAGTGAAGAGCATTGATTACTCAGCCAGAGGGGTTGTGGAGACGTTATCCCCTCATTGCTACCACCGCTGACTCTCTTTCCTTCCCTGTCTCGCTCCCGTCTTGATCAATTGAACAGATGTTTTGCCCTATGTAATTCCAATTTCCCACTTTCGCAGTGCTAGCACGCCTGCGCCTGGAACAACACGAGCGGGAGTTGTGTCATTTTGTGCTTTCTTTCATTTTGCACGTGCCCTGCCTTTGTGAGCAGTTTTGAACGCGCCGTTTTTGATCTTCCCGGAAGCTTTTTTCGCTAACTATTTAAAAAACCAGCAGAATGAGTTCCTAAATAAATGAATGTCAGGGATTCTGGTAAATTACACAAATTTTGCCTCGAATATACGTGCTGTTTTCTTAGCGCTGAATAATGTGAATATGTATGACAAGTGCAAGCAGTTCAGGAGTTTTGAATTGTTATTACTGTATAAACTCCGTGTTGCAGAACGACCACCCCTTGCGGTTGAGCTGCAGGGAACGGAGCCGTGAAACGCCCTGATGAAACGCTGTAATGGCGATGACAGACTTGTTTACAATGATGATGATAGTGTTTAGTGTGTGTAGCAGGAGCTTCCTCTTCTCCACTTTTCAACTTACTCCCGGCCACAAAAGATATTACAACGATGTCAACATGTAACGGCTCCAGGCCTTAACACCCCACCTCCATTGTCGGTAAAAATAATCACGTTCAATCCAGCTCCGTCTAGATCGAGATCTTTCTTCTCTCTTTTGCGGTGGCTTTCCGTTCGACGCGGTTCCTTCTTTGCTTTTGGTGTACGCAGGTGGGTGACCACGTTGCTTGTGACGTCTTGGAACTGTCATTGTTGAAACACGGAAGGCCGCAGCGGTAGTCATTCAAGTAAATTGGCGCGGCTGGCACTGTTAGCGAAGATCTTCCTGTTGTAGATGGGCAACATGTCCAGCCCGTCTCTTCACAATCTGCCATCCAAGGTTTGGGAGCATTATAAACTAAGATGTCTCTGACCTAAAAGTTAGGGGCTTTGTTAGATTCCTTTTCTTGAAAGGTCAAGATCCTACCTTTTGTATTCAGCTGAAGATATTGTTCGTATCCTTGAGGTTTGCATGCCCAGTGTTTTGTCTTTGGTTCTGTAATGCTGCGGGGGGATGACATGTCATCCTTTTTCCACCACTTTCCGTGGCGTTCTATTAAATTACTCTGCCGTTTATATTCCGTAGGAGCTGTGTGGAACCTATCTTTTGTTATGTCGTTCAAAGATGCCTGTGCACACAGTACTCAAGTCACGACTGTCGGTGTATAGACTACAAGCCTCGGTTTGAGGACAGGGCCCTGAAGAGTCCATCCGACCGAGGGCTTTATAGATGCTAAACATTGATTTTTGTCGCTGCGAATGATACCTCCTGCCATTATTGCCGAAAGGTGGTCAGATACCACGAGTCGGTCGATTCCTTGGTCCTTACATTCTCGGGGAACGGTACGTTCGACAGCAAGTTTGTAGCGAAATTTCCATAGATGCTTCAGAAAATCAATTTTCAACTACGTATTTGCGACTGCCTGGACTACATGCTGTACGTCGTCAAACTGGCTGCGCAGTCAAACCTCAACGATTCTTCTTTTTCTTAGTTGAGACGTTACTGACTATGCAACGGTACTGACGGCGAGGCTTGTCTCTTCGACGACTTTTAAGTCGCAATTTCGCCTCGAGGTCTTCCTTAGTGAATGTTCGCTGGCTGCCACTGTCCAGAATGCCTCACTTGCAAATTCTGCCGTTACGTTCAATAACAATGAACTCAGTGCCAAGTAAGAGCAGTCCGTTGTCCTGCTGGCACCTAGTGCGGGCAGGAGATACCGACTTGGTGTCCTGCGTCTGCACCAGGACTTCGCAGGTGGGGTCAGTGTGCGGCTTGTTTATCTTTACACTGCATGCATAGTGTGGGTCACACATGACAGTTGCATGTCCCCCCTTGCACATCCTGCACCATATACTCCGCCGGCACTCCTTTGATCGATGGCCCACAATCACGGATCTATAGCATTGCATAGCTTTTGGCAGCCGCTTCTTCTTTTGTAGGTTGCTCGGGGAATCGTGACATGCCTAGGTAATGTGCTTTGGCGATTTGCAAAAAAAGCACCCGTTTCGTTTGGCATCGCATCTTTCGAAGCGTGAATTACAGATGTTGATCGGCAGCAGCGTTCGGGGGAGTCACTTGCTTTGGTCGAAGTCCACACTGGACCACATTGCTCTCTTGCCACAAGCTCGATTTTGCTTGTACCGCAAGAGGTGCTCCAGTTACCGGCAGACCGTTACGTTGTCTTCCCCAGCAGAAGATGATGCCATGGAGCGGGCTTTCTCCTGGAGGCGAACGTGTCGATGAAGAGCTACGACAATCTTTTTTCAAAGCCTCGTGCAGAATGTCGTATAACATTGCCGAGAAGCTCCTCGTTCGGGCTTCCAGAACGTCGAGGCAGTGGACATTTAGTTGCCCAAAATCGTAAAGCCTGCGCAGCTCCTTTCCCTCCGACAGCCACCACGCGCTGTAGCTCGCGGAGGTTTCTGAACTGCCGCTATGTAATACGGCTCTCGTCGCGGAACCTGTCCTTGAGAAGCTGGATGGCACTTTCATAGCACGCCTCTTTTCTTGGCAGTCCGGAGATGGCAGCTGCTGCTGCACCTTCCAGTTAGTAGCGGAACTTGTCAGTGGTGGTGAGAGCCTGGTTCTGGTTAGCCACGCTCTCACCTGGCGGACCAGGTAAGAGCCTGGTCCTCAGATGTGGGAAGTAGCCGTCGTTGAGGCAAGTGGCGTATTAATCACCGCCGAGAGGGCAGCCTGCACAGGGCTGCCGACGCTGAGCTCTTAGAGCCGACTCTGAAGGCGAGTCGGTCTCGAATATCTGGTCGTCTTGGTGTGCTGCATACTCGTACTCCTTTTGCAGATCCCCGACCGGAATCTCAGTCCTTGGTCTCAGCGTCGATCAAAGGAAGCTCCTCGCGTCTGGCTCCGAGCTTGTCCATCACTTTCCTGAATACCCTTCTGTGAGAGCAGCACACTAAATGAGTGCTGCAGCTTCGGTCAGGACTTTTGATATCGCCCAGCAGCGCGTTTCGCTTTCAACCGGTCCATCGTTGGAGTGAAAATTTTCTGCTTACTTGCTCGGCACCCTCTCAAGTCCGCGCGCTGTCTCCCAGGGTGCAGTTCCGATGAGAGCGAGTTGCTCCGGCAGCCGTTTCTCGACGAAACTCATCGTCACTGTCGGTCATTGCCCACTACGTTGGGAGCCGCTAGGTATCCCTTGGGTTGCGGCACCATAGGTCGCGGAGCGACCACCTCGCTGCTGTTGAGCTGCCAAGGAACGGAGCCGTCGGACCGCCTGATGAAACCGTTTTGATGGCGATGACAGACTAATTCCCAATGATGACGATAGTGTGGCGATGTGTGCCAGGAGCTTCATCTTTCTTCAATTCTCAACACCCCTCGTTTAAGTATGCCGTTAATTCTTGGCCAGAAGGCTGAATCGAGGGACAAGCGGGTTGTTTGCATTTATGACGCCGATACCTCTGTTTGGGTCCGTTGCGACGATACGCACAGTGAGTGCCGTGGATAGATAGTGTGACACCAAAAGAGCTACGACGACAAGCCGGGCCCCTAAGGCGCTCTGAATTTCAAATTTGCTTTCCAAATGGGAACAAACGTCACCTCATTTGGTAACCCGGAAACCTGGAGCAATGGCGTCGCTGCAAGGCTCTTGAGGTGTCGCACTCTCCGTATAACAGAAAATGAGATGGCGACTCGCTACAATCCGTGCTACCGGTGTCAACATGAACTGATTTCATGCGCTGCTCGCAACGTTATGTGTTCCGTTCGCCACTTGCACAGAGCTAACGTCCACTGCCAGGCCGAACTGCTGGCATTTAGGTATGCCCCCCAACCCCCACTTACGCGGCAGGTGCGCCAACCCGAATGTTAAGTGCAGAGCACTTTAGGGGCCTGCCTTATCGCAGCTCGTCCTAGTTCACAGTAACACGCGACATCGCGCACAGAAACAGGGCGACACGGCGTTCCGCATGGACGTATAGGACTCGAAAAGTTACGCGCTTGTCGCTCGACTCAACCTTCCGGCCAAGAGTTACGAGGAGACTTGAACAAGCGGTTGATTTAGACATAAATTTTCTAAGCTCGTGAACCGCTGGGACTTTCCGTACAAGTCTCCATTAGTTGCTATCATACAATATACCGGTTTTGTTATTAGAGCCCTCGTACTAACTGAAATGAATATTCATGGGGACTTTGTTCCATTTTCAAGCTTGCGCACTATTATAGTTTCGCGCTGACGCACCGTGTCAGTGGGGGAGTGGCATCATGGCCTTTGTGCATGAATAATATGCGACGTCACTCTTACTATCAAGGTTCAGCTCAGCAGAATACCTGGCACTGCGCATCGCCTCGTTAGATACAGATAAAACCCTTCTTGCCATATACAAACCACCCTCGGAAAATACGAACGTTTTTGGAAGCGAGCGGGGTAACTTCTTCCTTTCCCTGCCCTTAACTTCCCTTCTTTGTTTGGTTGGTGACATCAACATACACTTTATCCCGGGCGCACCCAGCTGTTTGCGAATATGTACACGTGTTGGCGGAATCAGGGGTTATTCCAACTATCTGCTCCCCTACACGGGAAGAATACCTTGGTGCGAAAATACAAACTTCATGTATTAACCACATGAACGTTAAAGCACCGTTTTTTCGAATCATTTCAGCAGTAATCAAACACAAACTGGCCGACCATTACTTTGTGGGTTGCCGCATTTACTTTCCCTTGCTTAAGAACGTTCCACCCGAGCACTTGCCGGTATCTATTCTCTACGTTTCTAAATTCGATAGTTTAGTTAGTAATTTTGACTGGAATGCATTCATGGAAGGGGCAACTCTATATGATAGTTATAATAAATATGTTAATGTTATCGACGCATTAAAATGCACTGCAAAAGAAACCATAAAAATAAAAAAAGCCATAATCACTTGCCTTGGCTTACCCCTGCCGTTCTTAGAACTATTAAAGAAAACACAAACTTTGGAAGAAGTGTAGGTATTCCCTAATAATAATGCGCTGAGGAACCTATAAAAAGCTCCTAAAAATAAGGTAACTTCGTTACTTCGGTCCGAGAAGCGCTCGTTTTACAGTACATCCTTCTACAAAAATAACTGCAACCCTTGAAAAACTTGATCAACGATTAATCAAACATTTGGTAGACATCCTACCCAACCAGTTGACGTATTTTGTAAAGATTTCGTCTATTTCACTTCGCTAAAACATCTTCGGCTAAGCATTAAGCTTCTATCCATGGTTTTGACAACATCAGCAGTTTAGGGCCCTCTGCCTTCCTTTCGTTCATGATTTCTTATGACTTTCAAAACATACCATTCAGCGTTAAGCAAGAGAAAGCAGTGGGTTTGGATGGTATATCTGTCTACGAGTTGCAGCGTGCCTTTCTTGCTCTGGAAAATGTAGTTTTAGTTATGCTGGATAGCTACGTTGAGCATGGTTTTCTTCCCGATTAATTAAAACCCGCAGTTGTTGAACCATTACATAAAAAATGGCTGTTTTAAAAAGTGGGAGGGACAACTACACTTGACAACTACAAGAGGATTTTGATTTCACCGGCGATCAGTCGAATTTTAGAAAAAATCACGTATCCCGAGTAATGACCAAGTTTCTCAAAAACACAATATATTGTCAAGTTCGTAATTTAGGTTTGTTGATCGGAAAAGGGACTGTTGTACTTTTATAACAATTATCTAATTTATTCTTCTCTGCTTTCGAAAACAACAAAGTAGTGACGGATCTTTGTTTGAATGCAGGCAAAGCATTTGATTCTGTTATCCCAATATTCTGTTTGCGCAAGCTTTATCTACTGGAATTTCGGGGGCATTTTACAACTTGTTGGCATAACTATTTCTGTAATCGTTCGCAGGTAGTCAAGATCGGGGACCACATTAGTTCAAAAGTTTTTTCTAAAATCTGGTATCTCACAAGGATCCGTATTATCACCAATATTACTTACGTCTATGTAAATGACTTATCTAATTATACATCCCATTGCCAATTATTTGAGTACGCCGATGACACTGTTCTTCATGCAGGCACTCCGCTCACAGCAAATCAGTTGAAATTTTAAAAGGTGATACTCAATCTGTCTTGGATTGGTTTGCCCGAAGCTCTATTACTATAAATATGCAAAAAACAAACCATAGTTTGTTTTCACAATCCCCACAAGCGAATTGATCATACTCTACCTATTTTTCTTCATGGTTCGCGACGTAATAATTATCAATGCTCTCCTCTTCTACCATCGCCGAATGTCAAGTATTTAGGAATTATCTCTGACTCTGATATGGCATCTTCAGATACGGGGCCTCGACAGGCGCCTCGAACGCCTATTACCCGATCACTTTGACAGAAGATGAAAATTGAATTGTACCGTGTCATATACGTGTATCATGCCAAAATTATACAAATAAACAAACAAACAAACAAACAAACATGGAACAGTCACCTATCTATGCTCTGCAATAAACTCCGAGGCTTGTCATGTGCATTTATAACAGCCATCCCATCCTCCCTTTGTCAATACGTAACATTATCGTACATGCACTTGGTTACAGTATCCTGAGATATGGAATCACGGTACTTTTAATTGTCATTTCACTTGGTGTTGAAAAAAAACTGTATTCTGAAATCGATGGAACGAAATTTAGCCTACAATATTAACATTCCCGAAGCCAATAGCTTGTTTTCTGTTTTGCAATTGCTTTCTTTTGATGCATTATTTTTGCACACAGGTATCTGCCGCCAATTTAGGAATAGTGAATATTGATTTTTTTGTCTCGTTTTGGGCCAACAAGACCCCTCAGACGTCATCCTTTGGTTCGCATACCCCGATGTTACACGCGATTTCGACGTTTTGTGCGTAATTAATATGTTCCCGATATAATTATTTTTATGCCCCTGCTATCTACTCCGTTTTATCGACAGATGCTCACAAACTATTTAAGCAAAAACTATTCTGAAGATAAGTAACCCTGCGGTTTCTCTTTTCTATCTATGCATTACACACTGCTTTACTGCTTGTAGTCGTTGTCTTCTTTTCTTTCTGTTTTTTGTTGTTTCTTCTTCTGTTCTCCTCTCTTATCCCCCTCACCTTTCTTTCCTTTTCATTTTTTTTCTTTTTTTTTGCCTGCTGTAATTTATAGTGTCCTGACACTGGCTGCCGGGTACAGCCCGACAAGCCTGTTTAGTACGGGCTGACCTGTCATGTACTCTGTACTTCTACAGCCAATAAAAACCTTTATTGTATTTATTATTATTTCATGTGCTCTTTCACGCCATGCAAGTGTCATTAAACTTTTGCACACTTTCTTTCAATGTTTTGAAATCAGCTCGCACATTACGCTTTGGGTTCTCGAGGGCCTTAGCGAAGTCGTCACGATCCTTAGACATGACAACCAGCACTCAGTTAAATTCAGGTTTTAACTAAGCCATCTTACACACAGAAAAAGAATCGCACAATAAAACTTGATTGCAGTGTTCCGCAGCAGTGCACAGAAATCTTAGCCGGCGAAGAAAATATTCTCACCTATACAGAGCAAGGCAGATAATCAGTTGCCATCCATCTGCGCACCAATGCCTAAATGATCGCGGACTGTCCAGGATGGCTCCTTATGTAAGACGCTGTTCCCAGATGTGACGATGTTGGCGGGGGCGGTGCCCTCTTCCCTATCAGCACAGCCGGGCCGTGATTGGGCGTTGTGAAGCCAAAAGCTATTGCATGCAGCTATGCCATGCCTGCAAGGAAGCTGCGCAGAGCAAGGCAGATAATCAGTTGTCGTCCCTTTGCGAACCCCGGCCGAACTGATCCAAATTACTTTTAATTCCTGTGTTTCAGCTCCCTTACAATAATAATTGATTGTAGGGTTTAACAAGCTGACGCAACGCAGGCGATGAGGCGCGCCGTAGTAGAGGGCTCTGGATTAATTTTGACCGCCTGGGGATCTTTGACGTGCACCGAAATCTCGTACACACGGCGTTTTTGCTTTTTGCCTCCATCAGAAAAGCGGCCGCCGCGGCCGGGATACAAACCCGCGACCTCGTGCCCCTGAAATAAAAGTATGCTTCGTAAACCGAATGTAGTCAAATACGGCCATTCCTAAAGGGTAGATGTCTTTTGTTGTATAAACTTACAATTTCATAATGCTGAAAATTTGCCCAACAAGAAAAATGAGGCAGCCAAGGCTTCTCTTGATGCTTATATGTTTTCTTCATTCACCATGTCAAGTTATTTGGATTACCTTATTGCTGATGACCAGAAAAAGAGGATATTTGGCGTATGTTACACTGTCGCTATCAGCCCGTCACAGTTTCTGACTGGTTTATCACCAACCCCAGGACTTTGATTATTGGGCTGCCTTGCAGTGGTTGCCCAGAGAGCTGATTACGGATGGGACAAGCAGCAACCTTTCGGCGGCCCCAGCGGCTGGCCGCGGATTTTTATGTTCTTTAACTCGTTGAAAGCTGGGAACCCATTGAAGAGGAAAATGGTGTGGTGACATCAAGGGCTGATTGCAGGGAACTCGCTTGAGTTTGAAGGTCATGGTGAGTGCTCCACACAATGATGCGGTCGGCGTAAATAACAAAAAATTCCCCTTCTGGTACATTGTGAAAGCACCATGTGTGTGGAATAAAAGCCATAGGATCAATGTAGGCTCCAGCCTGGTGTCATAAAGCTCAGTTTTAGTGGCGTGTTTTATTTGCATAGTTGCGGCGCCAGTATTCGTCGTCATATGCATCGAAGACGTCGGAGTCTTCTTCGCAGCAGCGAGTGGGAGGGTGAACAGTCATCCCCAGCATTAAAAACGTCCACCAGCTCTTCGTCATAGACTCGAGGCGGTGGTGGCGGGGCCTGCAAGTCGTGTCGTGTACGAATGGCACACACGTAGCCATGCCTGCAATTACCCATAATGGCTTCTAGAGTATGTGGCGGCGTCGCTGAGCTTTTGACACAAATTCCGTTTGGCCAATGTTCCTAAACGGGTACCTACTCACGGGGTTTCTTGCAGCGCAGGATTTATGGTCAGTAACAAGAGCTTCCCTGTTAAAATGCCCGTGAAATACAACCACTGACATACCTGTCACGCTAGATAATACCAAGATCTATCCTACCCCAACCACCAAAATACTCGGCATTATATATTGCCGCAAACCATGCATTCGGTTCGTTTAGATTTGGTTTTGCCAACCTGCTGAGCTGCCTCTATTATCTAGGTTGTCCGTGGGCCAAGTGAAGCGCGTGTTACATTCTTTATTTTTGATTCCGTATGTGTTATCTGTTTGGATAGGGAGAAACTTTCGAACTAACGTCATGAGCCTAGAATGATCTTCTTTGATCTACACTGTTCTGGATGTAATTCGAATATTCGAGAAACACTCGCGCCGAGAGATAAATACCCGCAGGGTAGACGCCATGGTATTCGATTCACCGACACTCGCCTGCGCACGTCAATTTGTTGACTGCTGCTTCGCCGCCTCCTTATTCTTTGAGTTGTTAGGAAAGCAAAAGTTCGCTCCAATAAGCTTCGTTTTCCTTCAAGACAACTCCGTCATCTTCTGCCTCGTGACATCTGGTGGAGGTGTTCGGTACGCACCGTTTATGCTCTCGTCGCCTTCTGGAAGCTGACAAGCCACCCCAAGCCGAGCCAGGCGTGGACTGCAAGGTTTACCGGCCGAGTCTGGTCTCCTACCAGAACGAACCAAGAGAAAGACGCTGCAACCGACAACATGGTGCATGAGGCTACTCCTCTCATCATCCTGGGACGGCCCCTGGAACCACCATCGTTCCGCGGATCCCCCGGCGAAGACCTTAAGGACTGGTTCAAGAAAGTGGAGCGTGTCTTTAGCTTTAACAGGTGGGATGGCGAAGAAACTTTCCGCCATGTTTTCTTCTATTTAGAATATACAGCCTGAACGTAGTTCGCGAACCATGAAAGTTCCTTAACCGAATGTACTCTCTCTAAAAGCGAGTTCTTTAAAACATTTACCAACGTCGTGCGGAAAGAACGAGCCGCACTGTTGTTGGAAACGCGCACGCAACACCCCAACGAAGCAATCGTTATCTTCGTTGGGGAAATGAAGCAACTATTTCGCCGTGCGGACCTCGGAATGACGGAAGAAATAATGTCAGGTTGCTGATGCGAGGATTTAGGCAAGAACTGCTTGCCTTGTCCGCAACCCCCCCAAAACGGTGGGCGCACTGACGTCGCCGGCGGCCGCATTGATGAAGGCGCTCGAAATTTGTACGAAGCAGTACAACCAACCCATCACTGGGCTAGCTTCCGAGAAGATCGGCACCAGGGCCATTACATCTGATTCACTACGCGAGACAATCCGCGCAATCGTCGAGGACGAGCTTCAGAAAATGTTTCCGGCGATGCCGCAATCTCAAGTGGCTTCTCCTGACTGATGTCATTCGAGAAGAAGTTCAACAGGCCCTATGGACTTCAACGCCATCCAAGCACCCCGCGAGCCGCAAACTATGCCGTGGGTGTTCGTCGACCCCTCCCTGCCCCAAACGGTCATCAAGAGGCCCCGCCATACCGCCGTTAACTGTCGCCCGCCCGACCCTCTGTAGATGAATACCAGACTCCAAGAAAGACCGACATGTGGCGAACTCGCGATAATAGTCCGGTTTGTAAACACTGCGTAGAGGCCGACCACATCTATCGTCGCTGCCCATACAAGAGTCTCGGAGTGCGTGGTTTCTCCGTTGACGCACCTCGCCCTCTCCCTGTTCAAAGACCGCGTGAGATCGACGAGTATATGTCTCAAACCAGCCATAATCCACCCCGATTTAACCGTTCGCCATCGCCCTTCCCATAGCAGGCGCTGAACCGCCGGACAAATGCTGATTATGCAGGTGGAAGGTACCCCAGCCTAGGCGGTGGAAACTAAAAGCAGCAACTTCAGTAGATGAAGTTGCACAACGGCTGAAAAACGAAAACTCTCCAACGACGCATTGAACACCGTGATTCACGACATGCCCTCAGCCCGACGACCCGATCTAACCCTGACGTGACTCCCGAACACGAAGACAGCCAAACCATGTGACGCGTACCTGACGTGACCGGGCCTCCTGGTGAAATGACGACGACAGCGGCGACACATGGTTCCAGACCGTCAGCATGGTCAAGTCGAAATACGACGCCCCGACGCAGCCGGAACTCGAGAAAGGCGGCGTCTGACGACAAGATGTATATCGACGGCTTTCATGTACTCGCCCCCGGAGACACGGGAGCCTACTACTCAGTAATAAGCAGATGATTTGCATCTAAGCTGAAGAAAGTTACCACCAGATGGGACGGTCCACCCATACGCAAAGCAAGAGGCTATCTCGTAACGCCAAGTGGAACGTGCACATCACGCGTCACCATTGTCGGCACCATGTACCCTTCAGCGTTCGTAATTTTGCCTAACTGCTCCCGCACAAGTAATTCTTGAAATGGACTTTTTGACGGACAACGGTGAAATCGACAGACCAAGTCGGTAACAGCGAGCAACGTTCTGAGCGCAGTGTGACGTCATGCTCCTCGTGCGTGCGCAGCACGGCTCTCCACCAGCCACGCGAAGCTGCTCAACCTCTTCCAGTGTAGCTCACGCTACAAAAGCATTTTGCGATCTGCAACGACACCTGCAAAACCAGCCCACTCTCGCTCATTTTGGTGAAAACGCCGAAGCAGAACTGCACACGGTCGCCAGTGATATTGGCCTAGGTGCCGTCCACATCAAAAAGCAATGCGTTTGCGAGAATGTAATCGCCTTTTTCAGTCGTGGTCTGTCGAATCAGGAGAAAAACTACTCAACCTCTCCAAAATAGTCTCTCGCAGTTGTATGGGCCATTTTAAAATTTCTGCCATACATGTATGGTAGACCATTCAACGTCGTGACAGACCACCATGCGCTCTGTTGGCTCGCCAATTTGAACGAACCCTCTGGCCGTCTTGGGCAGTGGAGCTTGCGCCTGCAAGACTTCGGCGTTACAATCGCCTATAAATCTAGCAACAAACCCCTCCGACACTGACTACCTGTCCCGACTACCTGTCTCGAACCCCCGTCGACCCACCACCACAAGGCTCTGATGAAGACCGCGCGTTCTTCGGAGTCGTGACGGAGAGCGACCTAGCTGCCCAACAGCGTGCCGACCCCGAGTTACGCGTTATGATCGACTTCCTCGAAGGACGCAACGTTGCGGTGCCTAAGCGTTCAATCAGAACTTGCCAGCATTCAGCCTGAAAAAATTCCGTACTCGTGAAGAAAAATTTCAGCCCCGGAACGTGAACTTAATACCTTCGCGGCATCCCCACAGACCTTCGTGACAAAATTTGGAAGCCTGCCACGACGGCTCGTCTTCCGGACCTCTCGGCACAGCTCGCACTATTGGAAAAATCAAGGAGAAGTACTACTGACCCCGCCTTACATTCGGTGTCACCCACAACGTACAGAGCTGCCGTGACTGCCAGCGACGAAAACCTGCGCCGACGAGACTAGCCGGACATCTGCAGCTGATTGCCGTCTTCTCAAGGCCATTCCAACAGATCGGAATGGACTTTCTGGGCTCGTTCCCCATGTCATAATTCGAGAACAAGTGGATTGTCGTAGCGACAGACCACATGACGCTCAAGGAGGAGAACGACGCTCATACGAGGAGGACTGACCAAGAAGTTGCGAAGTTCTTCATAAACCAAGTTTTGCTGTGAAATGGAGCGCCCGAAGTCTTAGTCACGGATTGCGGAACGTCCTTCACTGCGGCGCTTATGAGAGGAATTTTGTGCTACAGCAACACGCATCACCGAGTAACGATGGCGTTCCACCCGCAACCGAACAGACTAACGAAACGTATGAATAAGACGATAACGAATATGCTGTCTATGTACGTCGAAGTTGAACATAGACTTGGGCGAAGTGCTTCCGTATGTCACCTTTGCGTACGACACGGCTATCCATGAAACTGCGCAGATGACACCGTTCGAGCTTGTTTAGGGAAGACGGCTGACTACGAAGGTTGACGCCATGCTTCCGCACGTAGAAGGCGACGACCTCAATGCCGACGCCCAGGGATAGCTTCAGCGTGCCGAGGAGGCCCGCCAGCTCGCTCGAGTTCGCACAACGCACCAGCAGCTGGTGGATGCCGGCGCTACAGCCTGCGACGCCGATACGCCGAGTGCTGCCAGGGCATCGTGTGTGGGTTTGGACTCCAATCAGACGACGTGGGCTCAGTGAGAAGCTTCTGCGAGAGTATTTCGGAACCTACCGGATTCTACAACGTTTTGGCCAAATTACCTGCGAGGTGATCCCCGATGGTGATTCCGGAACTTCACGACCTCACACCAGGCCCGAAGTCGTCCATGTGGTTCACCTGAAACGTTACTACGCAAGATGACGGACTTTCTTGTTGTTGGTTCGAACTGTCTTTTATTCTAACACCGGGTACATGACTCTTAGGGGGAGGAAACGCGGCATACCATGCATTGGGTGTCTTTATAATTTATTTTTGCTGACCGGATGTGCCGGGCTCTGTTATCTGTGTGATCCGGGGGCCATGTGAGGTGGGTGTTCTATTCTTTATTTTTAGTGCAAAGTATTATATATCTAACCCCACCACTTTTCATAACGGTGTCATCGATTTACTTGGCGCCGCTCCGGGGCTCCTCATCCCCACGACCGACACCTCTTTTAGAACTATTTTCCCCCTCGCCTTCACCAATGACCCTTTGTGAAGTTGCGCAATCGGCAGCTAACGGCGTCAGTGCGGTTATCAGATTATTGCGAAAAATACACGGATGGGCGTAAAAAAGCTTGTTTCTATCTCCGCTGTCTCGTGTTTTCGTCCAGTTTTAAATGCAGAGCATTTGTTTAACTCGCACTGTCACCCGTCGTCCCTCGGCGTTGTCCGCAGCCAGCCCCTACACTAGAAAAAAAATTGGGCCCATCTCCCGGCGAGGGGGACTCGAGTAAATGCGTCGCATAGGGGGTGGGTGTATTGCGTTAACGTTTAGTATTTGGGGAGTTGATGGTAGTGACTGCGTTGTATCAGCAGCTTCTTGACGTAGTTTGAATGAGTCAAGGATAAAAGGCGCGTTCGTAGCCTCCCATTCTGTGTCGGCTTTGTGGCGCAGTGGGTAGAGCACCATGTACATTGCGTTCCACACGCAGTATCGAGGGATCGACACCAGGCGCCGGATAGTATTTTTAATATAGTGTAGGGGGAGGGGTGCGGACTACGACTACGGACGTCAAACGGGTGACATCGTGAGTTACTGAAATGCTCTGCATTTAAAAAATGCACCGAGAATTACTACATTCCAAATTATGAAATTTCTGCACAGCGAGAGCTGCAGTCTTCTCGGTCACAGTGCATTCCTACTGCTTCGCAGGAAGTGTTCGCCAGATCAGCGAACGCACGGAAGCGTACGCTACTCTTCTGTTGCTACGTCGCAATGCGCCGCCGCCAGAAGCCAGCCATTTGAAAATCGTGGTTGGACCTCCCGCGCAAATGTGACGTGGTTTGGCTTACCCCGCACAAGGGAGCAGCGAGCATTTGTTGCATATCGTGTTTATACCTCCCACGCAAACGTCACGTGGTTTCGATTACCCGAGAAAGGAACAGCGTCTGGGAAAAGTGTCAGTGGGAGGGCGCTCTTTGATGGCGACGCATGAGACGTGTATGGTAAACGCAGTGAGAGAGATGACGCAGTAGCCGCAAGTGTCGTACTTCACCTCACCCTTTGCTACGCGCTCCTCTATGTATTCTTTCGTCGCTGCTGCGTTCGCTCACTCGGTTACGTAGACGTAAACAAACGCCGCTCCCGCGAAGCCCAGGCAACGGCTGACAAAGGGCTGCCCCTAAAGCGACCGAAAACCCCCGTCGCCATTTCCGCTCAAATGCTACTTCGCCAAATAGCTGCGAATCCCTCCCGGTAGAAGAGAAACTTCTCCAGTTGGAATGCCGCCTTGGAACCAATATTTCTTTTTCAGCTTAGAAGGCCTTCCGAGCGACATGTTCGTCGGTGTATTTTACGCCGAAGTATGCGCCATCACCCGTTCCCGGTTTATGCGTGCACGGTTTCTGGGTAGAAAAATGGGGCGTGCACGCGCATCTAGGCTTCATACTGCTACCGACGAAATGCTGGTTGTGCTTGTCAAATATTTAGATGTCGAAATTACATGGCTTAACCCGGTTAGTCGGCTATCCTCCTTAACTGAGTGGTGCGGGTGCGAGTTGATGTGCTTTACAGACCTCTTCCTCAAACAGTAACATGCATACGACGGGAAGGAAAACGAAGAGCTACAACTTTGTACTCGAGAATAACGTTCAAGGGCTTCCAGGTTTTAAATCTTCATGGGATGAATGCATGCCTTTCGTTCAGAAGAAAAAACAAGAATTGAAGCGTTGTCCCGAACATAAGCGCGAATGGTCGCAAAACCAATGGAACGCTGCTGATGCAGCACCTCAAGTTCAGCTCGTCGAGAAGCAGCGAATCTCTCCTTTGATGAACAGTAACTTGCCTCCATCGGATGCCGGCGTGAGTGACTATGACTTCTTCACAGGAATTTCGGGGGATATTTTCGACCAAGTCTCTCACTTTTAAGCACGGGCACATGACCGGTTGCCGGTTTATGTGTGGGCAGGTTTGTAGTGGAGAATAGTGGTATGGAGGAGAAGGGCGTGCACGCGCAGCTATATGTTTATTGCCCGTGCTGATGGATGGCATGTCCGTTGTGCTGGTGCGAGGTTCAAACGTGAATGATAAACGCCCAATGGGACCTCTCCAGAGTCCTTAGTGGTAGAGGGGATTGGGTTTGTGTGTTTGGCTATGTTCAGAGTGCCGATGCAAAAGCGGTATCGTGATCTATGGACGTCAACTAACGGTGTGTCATGCAGTTCGGCTGCGTAAGACGTGAAATGGCGTCATTCTTTAAAGTTAGTACGACAGTTGCGGCAACAGCGTCACCCCGTCCTTAACGAACAGTAAGATGCTTACGACGAGGGAGGGACACAGGCAGCTCCATGTTTATCTGCAAGAACAAAGCTGGGATCCTTCAGAGGGCCATTTAGCTAATTGGCTAAAAAGTATGCTCCATAGGAAATTACTATGAATGTGTTTTGTTTCGTAGACTTCGTGGACTGCTTCCAGCTTTGCAGGTCATTCTTCTTCACAGACTACAATGGCTATATTTTTTGTTCCGTATGTGTTATCTCCTTGGATAGGAAAAGTGTTTCGAACTAACGTCACCAGGCTAGAATATTCTTCTTTGATCTGCAGTGTTATGGATGTAATTCGACGGTTCGAGAAACCCTCGCTCCGAGAGATAAATGCCCGCAGAGAATACGCCGCGGTGATCGATTCACCGAAACTCACCTGCGCACGTCACTTTGTTGAATGCTGCTTCACCGCCTCTTTATTCTTTGACTTGTTATGTGAGCACAAGGTCGCTCCAATAAACTTGTTTTTCCTTCAAGACAACTGCGTCATCTTTGGCTTTCTGATGATATCGGGCAGATTGTAAGAAAACTTACCTAGTAAAAAAACTGCACTCATCCACCACCCAAATTGCCAATGTGCCGCGCTTCAATGCCAGCCTCAAACACGGCATGAAGGAACAGGAAATGCTTGGCCTGGTTCAAGCCTCTATAATCATGAGCGTAGAGTACGTTGTTCCCTATGGAACCATCCTGAGAGCAGAACGTCGAAAGGTCGACACCAGTACACGCGCGGCCTACAAACAAGCCCTATCGAATCGGACTAGCACTTCTTGCACTCGCCTGATGGCCATGTGTGTACGTAACACCCTATACGAACGTAGGGAGGCGTAGGGGAAACGCCCCAAAAGGATGCCATTAAGTACTGTGCACACATGATACCAAGCCCTCTCCACCTAGAATAGGTGCCACCAGTGAAAACAGAGACAGCCGTACACACAGCCCGCACATGATATCCGTCTAAATGTTCCCCCACTGCCAAAAAAAGATGAGCACCCTGCACCACTAAGGCAGAAAAACGGCCAGGGCACAAACCCGCGGAAGACATTATGGCGACTGGAGTACGAGAGTTTTCATTGAAGCGGCGGACTACGCGTGCACAAACGCCAAGACCGGGGTGGTCGCAACCACACTTTACTCGTTACAAGTGTCACCCTTGGTTAGTCCACAATTCTCGAAACGGAAGAAGCGGCAATCGCACTCGCTATAACGCTGGCCGAAGCCACAATTTTTATTACGGAGTTGCAAGAGACACGTGGAATATACACAGCTGGAAAAATTTCAAAGATAGCCCACGAATCATACCCCCATCCCCTCCGAAGAGAACGCTCAGGATCATCTGAGCACCAGCCCACTCATCACTTCGCGGCACTTAAGCGGCATATTCTCACGCCTGAGAACTTTCAGCATTCTTTTGCGGTTCCCGGCGACTGAGGACCAGACACTCATTCATCCGTAGAGGTCGGATTTCTGGCATTATAAAAGCACGTTTTAGGTGCCAAATACAGGCGGGTACGACAGCGTTTTAGGCTTCGAACATCGGAAATATAGGCAACATATATTTTTAGATAAATCCAAGTAATTTCAAACGCAGACGCGCACGACCTCTATTTGCGACCGAAAAAACAAAATAATCATTTATTAGAAACTCACAAAGGCGGCAACAGTTGAACATAACGTTCAATGGTCCAAAAAACCTGTTAAGCTAAGGACGATCAATCGCCTTAATTCCACAATCGCAGGGGGCACATTCACTTTCAATGTAGACTGTCGCTTGCTCGGCAACCAGATATAGTGAAACAGGCATGAAAAAAGAGTATTCGAGAGCTGGGACTAGTTATATAAAAAGTTAAGAGTGTCAATAGATCATGCAGACTCTCACTCCGCTGAGGCGAAGGCCCCGTATTTATTGCGGGCAATGCGTGGCATCGCGTGCTTTGAGGCACGTGGTCTTTTTTTCATCGCTGCAGTTCTTTAAGCAGATAAACACAAACAAACTTTTAAAACGACTCGTATCATACTCCAAATACTCGCATTAGGGCGTACTTCACTCCGCGCGGAGGAACATCCCGCTACTGTGATGAGGTGCAGGGATAACTTCCATTGTCATTCTTAAGTTTTTTCCCATTATAGTTTGTCTACCTGAAGCGATGTAATTGCGACACAAAAGAAAGAAGACACAAATAAATGCAAGATAGACTACGATTTAACAACAAATTCATATGCTTTTACACGAGGACCGTTAAAACTCTTGCAATTTTCTCAGATAGAATGCTCTTTAAATTGATCAATCAAGACGTTCCAACACTGCCAAATACACTTTAAAACTCTTCAATAGTGTTTTTAGAGGAAATGTTTCCACGTCTACCAGCCAACAGTTTCGGCACGTGCGCCACAATAAACTTACAACTAGGGTAAATAAAACTACTGGCACCCCCAGGCATCAAACCTGGGAGCGAAGAGACGCGGAACGAAAGCGCGTCGTCTTAGCGAAAAAGCTACGCCCACTTTTTATCTTCATTGCATGGAAGACCAGCCCGAAAAGCTTTAAAGTCTCACCTTAAATAAAATAACAGTACGTTCACTGAAACACATTTTACAAGTCACGCAGGTACACACACGCATCAAGAAGATGCAACGCCCCGCACCTGCGATTGTGCGATTGCCCCCACACGTGGAGACGGGGACACAGACGTAGGTTTTCATTCAGCGGCTAGGCTGGTGGAGGGCGCTTCGGAGGCGAGTGTGAGTGAGTGCTTTATTGATATAGAAAGTGGAAAAGAAGTGGACTGCGGATATTTTGATCTTATTTGGGAGTTCTCCAGCATACAACCCAGTCCGGGGGAAGGGGAAAGGAGAGAACAAATGGGTACCGAGGAAGTGCGAGAGAAAGAAATAAGGAGTCTGGAAGGTTGACCGGCAGGCATTGGGCTACAGCCGTTGTGTGACGTTGGTATCCTCTAGAATGGCCAGGACAAGTGGGAATCCTTCCCGCCGGATGGAGTAGGGGCCCGTCAGGAAAAGCAGGTCTATCAGGGTGTGGCTGGGCAGCCCGAGACGCTGGAATGCGGCCCGAAGCTCTGCTCGCGATGCATCGCACTGGCGGCAGGAGCAGAGCAGGTGTTCCATGGTTTAGTGCTCTGGGCAGTCAGCGCATGTGGACGACGACCGGCGGCCTTGTCATGTGACGACCGGCGGCGTTCTGGTTGCAAGGCCGCCGGTCGTCACCCACGTCCGCTGACTGCCCGGAGCCCGAGACCCCGGAGCACCTACTCTGTGACACGTGACACAAGACTGACGCCGAGGCAGTGAGAGAGATAAGGCAGTAGCCACGCGTGCAGTCCTCGTGCTCACCCTTCGAAAAACCCTCCTGTTTGTTTGCTTTAGCCCAACGCGTGGCCGGGCTAAAGCAGCGGCGCCCGCCTCTCTAGCCCAAAGGTAGCGCACAAATCATAAACACTTCCTCCTTCAGCCCCGTACAGAATAATCAAGATTTTCTGCACACCAGCCCACTCATCCCTTCGCGGCCGTTAAGCGGCTCGTGCCCACGCCCGAGAACTTTCATCATCCTCTTGCAGTGCCCGGTGAGCGTTCATTAGTGGCCTGATTTTTCGGCATTAAAGGAGAACTGACACGAAATTTTGGTGTTACTTTTTTTTGCTGCTATGCATGCCTACCAGCCCACTAATCATAGAATGACAGATTAAACGGTCGAGCGCTGCGTAAACATTCATTTACGGCATCGTTTATTCGTGTCAGTTTCGGTTTCGACAAAACGAGCGCCGAGTGGCCGCCATGACAGAAGGTATCACGTGACGTCACCAATCTTGCCGTATTGCTGCCGCTCTGGAAGCGCGCGCGAGCAAGCGCACGCGCGCCCCCAGACCGGCCGAGGTCTTCGCCGTCCCCACAGGCCCGGGTATCATGACGTCAGTCCCAAAACCATGACATGTATTCACGCCCGAGAAGCGCGCGCCAACCACAGCCAGCGCGTCGGCTTCGTCACGGGAGCCCCGACGTCGGCAGTTTGGGGCAAGTAGCAGATGATGTCAAGTCGGTCCGCTCTGGGCTTTCTCGTGCGGGCGAAGATTAAAATGGATTTTAAATATGTTTCGCTGAATGGTTGCTGTTGAAACTTGCTTGGAGATATCTCCTGATAAAAAGAAAGCGTTCTACATAGTTATTTCAGCCTTATAATTTTGTGTCAGTACTCCTTTAAGAAAGCGCCTTTTAGGCACCAAGAATACGCAGGAACGACAAAGTTTGGCTTGCAACGTAGGAAACATAGGAACCTAAATGTTTAGAAAAATGCAGGTAATTTCATATCAGGACATGTGGACCTGCATTTACAATAAAAAAACCGAAATTGTTAAATTGTTATTCTTTATCATGTCGCAAAGCGCCCACAGTTGAACACAGCCGTTCAGTTGCCCCATAAAGCGGCTAAATAAAGCCATTCGATTGGCTTTATTGAACCATCCCAGTGCTTCCAGTGATCTTCAAGGGCAACTGACGCTTTCTCGACATTCGCATATTGTGAAACAGGCATAAAAAGAATACTTAAGAGCTGTGAATACTGATTTCAGAAAAGCACTATATTCGGGTGCAAGATAACCACTGCAATAGCTCATACGGTGTATCTCTCCTGAGAGTTCATTCTAATATATACTAGAGGGGATAATGGAGCCACTGTCTAGGCGAGCCGCGCATTAGGGAGCGTCCCGTCATGTACCGGGCAGGCACGTTCCACTTCTCCTTGCCATGCCTCATGAGAAGGGTGCTAAGATGCTCTGGCTGAAGGAACAGAAGAATATTCCTGTAAAAGATTATTCCAGTTTATTTTCTTATTGTACAAACGAAGTTCCAAAAAAATGATTTGCTAGGGATTATTTAGAAGCATAATGGAAAGATGAACAAGAAGATGCGACCATCTATTTTTAATTTTGGCTTGGAGACAAAAAAGAAGCCCCGGGGCTAACTAAGCCAAGCCGGCGAGGAACGTCGCTAGCTGCAATGGTGGCGCTCATAACGGCCCGCGATGGCAGCGCCGGATTAACTTCTAGTATATATTAGTATGAAACCCTATGTATAACTTTCCCGATGTGACGGCTCTGGATGTCAGCGCGGACTCCTTTTATGCAGAAATGCATTAGAGCCGGGGGTTGTCTTGCGTCCCTTGGCCGGCGTCCGCAGCGCGTCTGATCATGATTGTGGCCTGATGCCCCTAGGGATTGGCCAACCAAACAATCCATCACGAGATAGCTTCGCGTTCAATCACCATCGTCATCTTCCCGTAGGGGAACCGCTGAAGAAGAAGAAGGAGAAGAAGACAAAGCTGCGAAGAGGAGGGCTGCGTGAGTTTTGGCTACCGTTATCCTCCTCGGCCGGCGCATCTTCCCGATCTGAACCCGGTCGAAGAGCGGCTCATCGCGCCTCGACTCCCCTTCATGAGCATCAGGCGGCTGACTCGAGGCAACGGGCAGTTTGGAATCAAGGGACAGGCGGTGAACGTGCCCATCGACGTATCGAAGGTTGTGCGGTGCCTTCCTCGCATGGTACCCGAGGACGTTGCGTTCGACGTTCACATCAAGCGGAGGCTGATGAGTCCGGCAACGTACAAGCGCGGGTTGGTGAAGCGCGGCAACATCCTGGCTTGGCTCAAGCACCTGGAACACACCCCGCTGTATCGCGCCATCAACGTTCGGGTCGATTGGAGTCGGCTCGATCACTTCGATGACGGCGGCGAACGAAAGGAACCGCAGGAAGACGACGTCGATGATGCTGACGGTGAGGTCGAAACGATTCCCGACGACTTTGACGTGAGCGATCCTCTGTAGTTGGCGGTTGCGCTCAACGCGGTCTCGAAGACGCTTCTCTATGACGAAGTAATGCATTTCTGCATCCTCACAATCCCCCTCGGGGAGGTGCGGGGGAATTTTTTTGAAGGGAGATGGCGCTTTATGAATGACATCGCCTGCTTTTGTTCACGTAGTGTGTTTGTTGCCACTGATGTCATTTGTGAGCAGATTAACTCTGAGGAACCACTGACAAGACTCGCATCATGTTCAAAATACTCGTCCTAAGGAATGATTTGCACCGTCCAGAGGAAGAGCCGGCTGCCGTGATGACGTGGAGTTTGAACTACCCTTGTTGTTCTTAAATTGTGCCCGTGCATAGTTGATGTCTGCCTGAGGCAATTTAATTACGACACAACATAAAGAAGACACCAATAAACGCCAGAGAGACTACTATTTGTAAAAAAAGAGAATGCGCTCTTGTACGAGGAATGTTAGGCACAAGTTGTACCGTAAAACTCTTGCAATTTTCTTATATACCATATCATTGGAATCGAGCAATAAAAATGCCCCGACACTGCCAAATACACTTCGTCACGCTTGAAGAGCGTTTTTCAAAGAAATGTTGAGCAGCCGAACAGATTTTTGATGTCATAGGGTAAAAGCACGTTTTGGAGCTCACCGGCAGTGGGAATTTCGAGGTGTACGAAAGTGTATCTCCGCAGTGATATTTTACCGTGCGGTGTGCAATACAGGAGTGATCTGCCAACAACGGCGCATTCGATTATTAACAGTTTCATTGAAAATGAGGTGGTATTTGAGTCCCCGAATGAGAATACAAATTGCTGATAACCTGTTTCGAGAGCACGCGGAACGTATTTCAAGAATCACTGTGGGAATTATGGAAACAATATCAAACTACCGCCACCTCGAGACGTTCTTAAAAATTGTACCTCTTGTCACTGCAAAGGAGCGTCCCTTTCTACTGGTGCCAGCGGTTGTTTCCCAGGACTTGGCTCAACTAGAGGTCTACCTTGAACCTTGTTGAATTCTGAATAGTCAATTCTGCTTGGTTACGTGAATAGCGATCTCAAAACGGCACTCAAAAGCGAACCTTAAGGACATATAGGGTTCATTTAGATGCCGATATTGAAAATAGGCAATGAGAATAGTCATTTATAGGCTTTGTAGGCATTTGCGCACGAACTATAGAAGCTGTAGTTTGTGCTCAATAGAAACGCAATAAACCCCTTCCTGAACCTCTAATTCATGCCCACACATAAAATGTCCCGGTAGGAGCGCAAGTAATACGATAGGCATCTGCCTAAAATCCGGTCTCTAGTCATCACATGCAAAGGCATCACTCAACACTACACGCTCACGCGACGCACCTTCCCGCCCTGGCCGACCGGCTAACAAAAGAAAAAGAAGTTACGCTTCGACAGCTTAAAACACATTTCCCCTCCTTACGCGGCTACGCACCAACCACCCCACAATATAATACCAGGCACTGCGGCAGCCCAGCTAGACTCTACCTTATGATTTCGGCACGCCAGTCAAATCCATACCTTGATGAAATCCTCAATCCAACTCACGAGCAGCGGGATAGTCGGCTTGTCACGAAGACTTGAATAAGTAGCTTTGGTTCGTTGAAAGGGCGAACACTGCGGGCCACTCCAACGGACTCCTATACTGAGGAACCATGCCACTAACCAGATGGTTTTAACGGTTAGATAAAGGTTTGCCCCTCCTACTCCTTCTGCCGGAATAGCTGAATTAGTAGTCAGCTGCGCCGTGTCATGTGAGAACTCCGGGAAGTCCCACTCGATTTTTTTGCTCATTCCGCGCTGCACACAACTGTCAGTCGATGGCAAGTCACTGACTACGTTGGTCCTTCTTGGTCACCTTTTAATCTCAGAAAGCGAGCACTCCGCACAGTACAGTTGAATTGCAGGCAGACGCGATGCACTAAACCTCTGCTACAGCCAAAGACTCAACCGGCTCTGATTCTGTTCTCCTGTCAAAACCAATGAAGCGAGAGGCAAGTTTTTATGCCTTTGCTTCAACTAAGGCAAACAAAATAGGCGAAAGCGCAAGTCGCTGCATGCACGTCGCATTGCTCTGTCGGGGTTATGTATCAGAATATATATATGAATGATAATGTCATGCGCTATCGGCTGCGCGGGATCTTCCTTAGCGTGAGTTTTCCCACTGATATACACGAAATATTGCACCGGCCGTAAGAGAAACCAATTTTGGGTTTTTCCTCCATCCTACCGCGTCTAGGTAGCATGGAGGAAAATAATGCGTATTTTGGGTCACGTGGTAGTGCAACGAAGTTTACGACCACGAGGAGCCCGTTTCACTCTTACTATGTATGAACAGGTTTAGAGTGTACAAAGGCATGGGAAACTCGGAGGTATTTACTAAACAAGGCCTTCTTCTTTGTGGTGCCGCATGGGCAGCACAGAGGGCTATAGTGCACAAAATGCACAGAACGCACACCTGGCACTCCGAGTTAGGCTGCTACCGTTTGCATCTCTGGGGAGACCGTCGGGGTCTAGTCTAGCGATGAGGATATCAAAATTACACAGGGAAGCCGAAGCTCAGAAATGTTGGAGGTCACAGCCAAGGCCGAAGCGCACAAAACTCAGCTAGCTGGCCTCACTCAAGGCGCACTCCGACACAATCTACGAGGAAAACCAACAAATCACGTGCTCGCTCTATGCACACATTCTAAGGTCTGAGTCCGAACTGGTTGACAAAGCAAGCGAGTAAGGCTTCCGGAATCATCACCCACTTGCTACACCGAACAATACAAAGGGACAGAGAACTTCAAACTCGACAGGGTCATTACAAAAGGGGAGGTCTATGCCGACATAAGCATGATAAGCAAAAACACAGCTCCAGGGGCAGATCCCAGAGAAAACGCCGTAATATGCACGTGATGCTATTGTTAAATCCAAGAGCTCACTGGATTCATCAATGCAGACTGGGAGGCGGAGACTGTTTTAAGAGTGAAAATACGAGAAGGCCATGCTCATTGACAAGGCAGAAAAGAAGCTCCAGGTTGAGAACCTTAGGCTGACTTCGCTCCCGTCCTCCAAATGGAAAATATACGAACGATACGTGCACAACGGCTGGCAAACTATACGGAACACCTGGGTGTGTTCCGCACAGTAGGTTCGGATTTCGGTGAAAGCTCTCCCAACAAGATCAGCTCCTCCAACTAAAAGAAATCCTCAAGACCGTAAACACAAAGTCTCAATGAATATTCATGATCCTTACATCACAGGAGCTTATGAAAATGTCAGCCATAAGGCCATCCTAACAGGCCTAGATGAGGTTAACAGTGGCAAACGGATGCACGAGTATATGAAGACGTTTATTAAAAACGATGGTCTCTCTAGGGCTGCTTAAACCCAGAAATTTGGTCTGTCTGCCTGTGGCTCGATTCAGCCACCCGGCCAAAGTAAAATAGATATTGCACAATAGTCTTATATACACTACACAAGGCATAGTTACCGTGTTCCTTTAGCAAAATAATCATGGATGCTTGGTTTTTCGATAGCAAATGCAATGCTACTGCTACTGCAGAAAACCGCCTCTTTCTGTTGCCCGCGCCACCTCCTGGTGGCATATAAAAAATCACGCGGCAACAGCAAGGAAAGGTTCCACAACCTAAGTTTCACGTTCTGCTTGGAACGCACGTGGAGCACGGATAGGCGGTTCTATAAACCTTGAAAGATGGCCGCCTCGATTCACGCACGTCTCAGCCGTACTGCAGCGCTAGCATCGAAGAACCCGGCCTGTAGCTATAGAACGCGGTAAACTCAAATCGCCTTGAGCAAACCTTTAGTGTGTTTACCTTGGGATAAGCGCGACGGCACACGAAAAGCATGAGAGGTGAGCGGGATGGCACAGGGGGGCGTTTTCTTAACAAATGTCTACAAAAAATATCGTCTTTAGACGACATTTGCAACGACCGGAGCAGATACGCGGCCAATTTTGTCCAAGAAAACATCTAAAACTAGGATAAATTATAACTGCAGTGACCAATTCACAATCCAAAGCAAAGGCACTCCGCCGGTCTCTGTAATATCAATCCTACTGTCTAATGTAGCGATGATCTGCCTGGCCAGAAAGTTGAAAGAAATCCCGGGACATGGCTTACAAAGGACGTATGTGAACGGATGATATAACAACATGGTTAACAAAGGCCTCCTAGGACGAAAAGATGCAAAGCTACCCAAGCAGCCGCCACATGCTTCGAACAGCGCGCTCACGAAAGAGGCCTCGAAAGCTGAACAGAAAACTGAAATGAGCCGTACCTGGCCATCCGAGATCAACCGAAGTACTCCCGTAAATCTACATCTCTGCTTCAAGATATCCATTGAATCAAAGAGGTGCCGGGAAAAGCAGCAGTTGGAATTCCAGGAATGTGGATTCAATCCAACCAGCTGAGCACCCACACCCTATCGTTGCTCGATGCCAGATTGGCGCCAGTAAATAAAACAACAAAACGAGTCGCAAACCCACTCCCCGGAACGCGAGAAGATACTATAAAGCTGGTGAGCAGCTGTTAGTCAGGAACATGGGGAGATACGCCCTGCCCTACAAGAGCATGGACCTTTACGAACAGCAACAGCCAGGAATAGCAATACGAGAGACGTACAAGATGGTTTTCAGGCTACCGAGATACATGAAGCCGACTGACCTTAGTTCTCCACGACACTATTATGAACAGAGAAGTGAAACTCATGCCCAGAACGAGTTCTTATGCACACGCAGAAAAGTAGGACGCACGGGCGCCAGCCGGGTTGCACGGAACAAATCAGAGAATTGTCGAACACAGGACACATTCCCAACAAAATCCGCCGGAAGTTCCATGTGACCCGATACCTGAAAACATGGACCACAACCTCCGTCAAGGGAGACGCCAAGAACGAGTGGACTTCATATGCCACCAGTTCTAAAACAATTCTGTTGAAATGGAGGCATCTGCACAAGATGCAGCGAAAAGACGCCGGGTTCTGCAGTACCAGACTGAGAACTCCATGAAATCACCAGTGGATTGCTACGTCATTAAATTGTGACAGAAACTGGACAGCTAGCTGCCTCTGTGACAGTGGCGGAAGGCATCCGCATGGGCTGATCACGTAGAATTAATATAAGTGGAGAGCGCTTTAGTGGTTCCACTTTTCGTTGTAGCTCATCTAGTGTCACGCTATCTGGCCACTGCTACAGTAACGCGGCATCACACACCCAAACAAATGCGTAGAAAAATCACCGTTACCCCCAGGCTGAATCGAGCTTCTCTTTCGCGAGTTACAAAGCTAATTTCAAACCCAGTGCGCCACGCAGGCACACGTTAGTCATATGCAAAAGTGTTGGAGGTGATGTTTACGTTTCGCCGCTGCCAAAGAAGCTACCGTTGCTAAGCTGCAAATAGGTACAACATACTATAACGTGGGGGCTAAATCATGAATAGCCGCATTGAGTACACCCACATAATGATTACTCAACCAGGCGTCTCTCTAGAGGCCATTTCTGGGCCGTCGACGCCCTCTCTTGATTACTTCCAATTTCAACGCAGGTAGATACTGAAACTAGTCATGAGGGGGCCCCAAAGCCTTTTTGGCGAATCACTGCTCTGCACTCTGGGGCTTTCACGCACAGTGTAACGGCGTTAATTTGATATTCGCAGATGGCAAGTACACAATTTTTGAATGGACGAGTAAGCCACCGCACTCTCCGTGTATCCTTGAGGATAAAGGCCACCTACCGCTACACCCTGAGCACCCATCTTAGATCTAACTCAGCATACTCAGGGCAGCGGCGCCCTCGGAAAGAGCAGGGAAAATAGAGGCCGATAGGGTAGTTCCAAGCTTTACTACAAAAGATGCACCCGAAACTTTCAACCTCCAAGAACTAACGCCATTTCTCACCGAATATGCGGGCACACAGTCGTGGTATCATCGTGGTATCGTGGTAATATAAACGCAGCGATGGCTCTGAGGTACACCACTCGCCTCGTATGCGGGAGGTACCACATACATGGTTGAGGAGATGGTATATTATCGTGGTACCAGATACAGATACCTTCAGCCACTTGAATTCCCTGCAGACAACTCGAGACCCTGCAGTCTCGAACTTAAACATAGTCAGCAAAAGTTACTCGTCTCCGTATGCAGACGCACACCCATTGTGCAATCAAAAACCCACACTTTAATACACAACATGCAAATGCCAAAGCACAACAGTGGTCCGCAAAACGAAAACCCCAGTGCGAAGCAATAGGAGGCACAGCTAGACATTGGCAGCTGTGAATACCAGATCGGGCTAGTTCAACGGGGACCCAAGGCAGCAGAGGCTGTTTGAGCCCTGGTACAAGGGTACCACTTGTGCTAAACCACATCAAGAGCTGTGGAACACGGTATATGGCCCCGGAGGCACTCCCGTTTAACCACGCAAAAACACCTATAAATAAACGTTTTTTAGTTCAGGGCAACGTTTGCATCTTTGTTACGGCAGCTTGGGTGGAGCGAGGTGGTCATTTTACGCGCGAAATGGTGTCAGGAACACGGGAGGAATAGGCACCCCTGACCAAGCGCGCTGGCGCGGAGTCAGAAGGCAGGGATGGGCAGTAAGCATCGTACCAGGATGTGGAACCGGAACCGAACCAAACCGGAACTGAACCGGTACTTTTTGCCGGAACTGAATCCGAACCCGAACTGTTATTTTTTGAGCACGCGGAACCCAAACCGGAAGTGAACTGAAAAAATAAATAACGGTTACCGGTTCATGCCGAAACGGTTTGACCCTCCGTTGTTGATATTGCTCTGTCAATAGAATTCAGGCCTTTTTTTCTTTCACGTACCCCCAACTTCGTACACGCTCGCGCACTTTCCCCTGCAGATATTTGAACACTATCACACTCTATGTAACTACAGCGGAAATGAATGAGTACCAATGTAGCAATGGTCTGTTGCTGCTGGAAGCGCGAGCGTAGTGCAAGCGGACAAAACGAAATGTCATTCTCGGCAGCTTGCGGGGGATATAAAACGAGTTTGCCCATCCCTAGCTGCGAATTTATTGGAGCAATCAAGCTCCAGGATTGCTCCACATTGCAACAGCGAAAGCCCACAACCGATGTGTGCAAAGGTTTTGCATTTCGTAATTTGTTTAAAAGGTCCGACGCCTGCAAATTGTAAATACTTGACAAGTGTGGCCGCACTTTGTGGACGCATTTTCGCGGTTCTTTCCACTTTTTTTTAAGAAGGGATAGTAATTTTTTAAACTTCTAGAAAAAACATGTAGTACTGACGGAGCTTACTAAGCATGCTAAAGCACCATCCAAAGTCCACTACCTTGATGTATTTCTTGTACAAGAAACGAGAACGGAGAAAAAGAGCATGAATGGCGGGATAATGCCGACAGGGGCGAGAGTTCCGTTGCAGGTGGAGCCGAAAACGATAATTTACAAAGTACTATCGCATTTGGGTTTGAAAAAATGGGTGCCTTTCTATTCTGCGAAAATGAATGAACTGCGAAGCCAGACGCAGTCGACGAAGGGCACCAAAAGAGCCAGGTTTGCTTGTAAGTTGCGGTTGATACCTCCTAGCCATTTAGCTCGAACTCGAGCTGTATTCTAGCCAAATGATCGAGCTCTAAGCTCTAGCCAAATGCTCGAGCTCTAAGCTCTAGCCAAATGCTCGAGCTGCATTCTAGCCAACAAGCGTGGGGCTGCCTGTTCCCCTCCCAAGTCGTAGGAATTTTAACCGTCTTTGTAATACAGAGCCACATCCGCTCGACAGCACACACGTCTCATTCGGCTGCTTGAGGTCCACGTGTCCACGTGTCTTGACGTGCAAGCCCCTCACCAGCCTAACAGGCATAAATAAGGGCATCAAGCCTATAGCTTTGCGTGCATGCCACCTTGCTCCCTCCAATTCCGCATGTGCACGCATAAACCGGTGACCGCTTATGCGCGTGCCTAAAGGGACATACAACCGATTTTTGTCGATTATATATTTTCTATCCCAAATGATACGGCATCCCTTCAAGCACCTGAACGCGAAACATTTTCGCTGATAACCCTCTAGAACTCTGTAAATCAAAATTGTTAGATAAACGAGCCCTACTTGTCACCCCACAAATAATGCTGGCAAACATGATCTAGGCTACCGCGGAAACATACTTTTGTCTGTTTGCGAGATGAAAAGCGGTATTTAAAAATTGTCGCCAGCTAAAAAAGTGGTAAATTGCAGGCTTTCTTATTCCTTTATGATTATTGATGATGATGATTGTAGGGTTTAACGCGCCGACGCAACACAGGCGATGAGGCGCGCCGTAGTGAAGGGCTCCGGATTAATTGTGGCCACCTGGGGATTTTTAACGTGCGCCGAAATCTCGTACACACGGGCGTTTTTGCTTTTCGCCTTCATCAGAAAAGCGGCCACCGCGGCCGGGAATCGAACCCGCGGCCTCGTGCTCAGCAGCGCAACGCCTTAGCCTTATTTCTTTATGTGATTAAACGCTAGATGGAACCAGCTATTTTGCATGGCGGCGCCAACTGTTGGGAAGTACGAGGTAGAAAGCTGGCTTTATGTTGCGGAGATCGCCAGTTCGATTCTCCGTGGGCGTGTTCTTTTTTTAAGCTGACGTTGCCATTTTTGGAAATCTAAAACGAATATTTCGGAAGACGAAACCTCCTGACTCAGGCAGAATCGTCGCACAACGTAGAAGGGAAGCAGCAAGCTCCTTCACTAGATCGGTTTACTGAACGCTCCAGTTGATTCTGAGCATGGAGGTTCATTTAGCCAAACTTAGGGCAAACCGGCGGTGGCAGGCGATGTGTCTTTAAAAATTTTAAAAACTATTTCCAGGGGTGGCAGGCGGCGTGACTTTATGTTTTCAAAAGTACGTGTAAAAATACATATTCAATTTAAACTTATCGAAATACTTGTGTTAAACGGTATTCAATAAGTGAATAAACGTTTAAGCAGCTGCAAGGTTTGCAGGTGACATGAACAGGACAATAATGTAGTCTCACTTTTGTACACTACGAATTGCCACCTTTCAGATTTCGGTAAGGTTAGTGCAAAATTGAAATTATTTCCGCCACCTTGCTTATAAATTGCTTGTTGATTGATTGATTGTAGGTTCTAACGCGCCGACGCAACACAGACGATGAGGCGCGCCGTAGTGAAGGGCTCCAGAATAACTTAGACCACCTGGAGATCTTTAACGTACCCCGAAATCTCGTGCACACGGGCGTTTTTGCTTTTCGCCTCCGTCGGAAAAGCGGCCGCCGCGGCTGGCAATTGAACCCGTGACCTCGTGATCAGCAGCGCAACGCCTTAGCCACTGAGCCACCGCGACGAGTATAAATTGCTTGTGGTTACCCCACTATGTAAAACACTGGCGTTTAAAGGAGCTAGAGGATATATACCAGACAAAAGCAGGTTATTTGTCTCTTCAAGCGTGAAAGACAGCGACAAACAATAGTTGTGAGACCGGGGTGGGCCATGGCGAGGAAAAATGTCGGTGCGGCGACGAGTAAAGTGGCTTCACGGGAATTAAAACGGGGTAGTTTAGACATTCGTGACTTCGCAGTAAAAAGAGTGATTAGAGATTTTGTGGCGAGTCTTTTGGCTTGCGTCGCCCCAGTGATCCGCTTTAACTAGCCCCGAAGGCGCGTGGATTTATGAATTTGATATCATCTTATAATGCCCGCACAGTAGCGAGTATGCCGATCATTGCATATTGTACCACCACCAAAGCTCGTTTAACGAAGCCGCCGTTACTAAGTGAAAGTGAGGGACGCATTAAAGTCTTTACCACTAGTTTTGTGGCAATGCTAAGAAATCTGCAGTTTATATGCCTTTGCAAGGCGAAATCCACATGATTTTTTTTCTCCGGTGCTTTCCCTGTTTAGCTTCGCGTGATTGTTCTCGTTTTCACGCAGAAATATTTATTTCCTATATTTCCATAACTCCTGCAGTTTTCAAGGAAAATTAAGGGCTAGTGACTTAAAGACAGAATGCTCTGAAGAACTGGTACACAAATACAAAGCATACTTTAGGCAACCGTGTGGCTTGCTATACATGAGGCAAAAGAAACATGAAAGAATGTTGTTCTAAATCTATTTTTGTGGATTTAAATTCAGCAGTAAAGTAAAGTAGGTATCTAAATTTTTTAACAATTAAATTAGGGGCTCCTGCTAGTGAAAACATCTGCCAAACACTGCGGTGAATAGTACTGAAGATTGATCGTATACACAATTGTTAACGTACTTTGTCATGCGGACTCGAATTTTTCGCCTGGTGATTGACACCACTTTGCACTTTCGCATATAATTTACTATCTAAAGGACGGCACTGTTCTCCTGGTCAATGAACTGCTTACTGTTGGCTAGACGTTGGGGTACAGCGACATTCACGCCATCTCGCACTCAAAAACATCACCAAGCGATGTTCTTTCGGGGCTATATTTGGTTCAGACATTTAACATAAACAGGCAAACGGGTGAAAATATCTGGGGTCAGTGACCACTTTTAGTATTTATGAATGGGAAAAAAATTATTGCCACTATAGGGTCTTGATCCAGCGCCGAACAGATATCCAGTAGGGTGGGCGTCGCTATGGAATAGAAGCGGCCGCAGCGCCAGACAACGGTCACGGTGGTGTGCGGCACATAGAACCCACGCTTCCTTGGGACTGTTACGCCCATGGGTGGTGCGTGGTTGTATTTTCTGCCATTTATTTCTACCTTGCTGTGCGGCGAGGAATTTAGGCCTGTCTAGAGCAGACACATGGCATCGCAGCCCCAATCACGATTTGAGCGGCTCATCACGTGCATTGCAGAGATTTTCCTCTATAAAAGGCCTAATGAATTTCCAAGATGCGTCCACTTGTACCTGATGAAAAAGATTGCGCTAACAAGCACGGGCCGGAAGGAATGCGCTAAAAAAAGCGCTAACAAGTACGGGGCCCCTGAAACCGCTCCTGTGGTGTATGAGGGCATAGCTGTGGCGTCGACATCTTTATTTACTGAAGAAGTCGCATTTCTTGATGACAACTGAGAGGTCTTTGGTTGCTTGCATGTTCAGTGAAAATGTGTTTTGTCTTCTTTTGTGTCTTGCCCACGTTCCCACGGGCTGTAAGCCAAATCTCGATATAACCAATTACGCGAGACGACTGAAAATCGTTCGTTATTTTTAAATATCGTTGTAATAAAAAAACTCGCGGTTAGAAGCCCATGCTGAAACTTAGAAATGAAAATTACGTACGTTAGCAGTATATGTGCGTGGAGACCGGCAAAGTATCACATTGTGGCAGCGCCCCAGCAGCTTGCGTGTTCTGCGGCCGCAAACGGGCACGCTCCAGGAACGATGACGCTGGGGCTGAGCCACGAGTCGCGAGTGCTGACCACGCGCTTGCGGTGCGCGCTGGGCACGAGCATGGAATAAAGCGGGGACCCTAGTTTGGGTCCACGGCGCGGTAGCGTGCAGACGTGTGTCTTCTCATCTCTCTGTCGCCGTCGCGACATTGGTGACCCGGACGTTGCAGCGGAGCCACGTACTCAGAATGGACCCTCCCCGCGACGCCAGTGGCCCTTCTGTGTCCTCCGCTGCCTCTTCACCTGGCATCTCCGCCGTCGCTTGCCGTTTGCCCCCCTCAGCGCTAAGCACCCCGACGTGTGTTCCTTCAAGCCGAGACAAGCTTCTGAGTGAGTCACATCACGTCGCAAGAGACTCCGCCTTCACCCATCTACAACAGATTCCTATTGAGATCGCGGTTGAGGTTCGTGACATCCTTGCCAACCCGCCTACCACACGAACCCTTACGACACGTTGAAGGCTGCATCTTGATGCCGCACGAGCCCTTCGGAAACGGCAAGCGTTTCCAGGGGCTGCTTTCTGCAGAGGAGTTGGGTGACCGATCGACCTTCGCAGCTCCTTCACTAACTGCAAACCCTGCTCGGCGACGCACCTTCTGCCACGGACTCCCGTTTGTTGAAGGAACTTTTCCTGCGACGGCTCCCCTCTTCTGTGCAGATGATCCTCGCGACTGCTTCTGACCTTCCCTTATCCGCGTTGGCCGCGGCATGCTGACAAGATAATGGAAGTCGCCACGTTGCATCCGCCTTTGTCCACGGTGGCAATCCGCTCAATCTTCCGACCATACCACCGTGGCGGCGCCTGCTACTTCCTTTGCCCTCACCGCTATCCTACGACCCTCGCCGCTCTCCGAGAGCGCATGCAAAACTTGGAGGAGCTTGTCGCCTGGGCTGGTTACAGCTCGCCGCCGCCTCGCACAACCCTCGAGCTCGCCAGTTTTGCCCTTCTTCGCCGTACCCCGTCTCCGCAAGTATTTCGCCCGGAAGGCACAACGCGCCAGCCACCTCAACACCCTGATTCATTGTGCTGGTACCATCGCCATTTTCGGTGCAGCGGCGCAACGTTGCACCCGTCCTTGCGGCTGGCCGGGAAAACGGACGAGGGATCGTTTAGCGGCGGCGACCGATTCCCAAGCCAGCGACAGTCGCCTCTTCTACATCACAGATGCAACCAGTGGTCAACGTTTCCTAGTTGACACTGGTGCTGAAGTGAGTGTGCTCCCCGCTAATTCCTGTGACCGCACTCAAGCACCACTGGCCATCTTCCAAGCTATTAACAAGTCCAGCATTCCCGTGTACCGAAAAAAATCCCTGATGGTAAACATCGGCCTACGCCGTGCGTTCCGCTGGATTTTCCTCGTGGCCAACGTGAGAGTCACGCCATTCTAGGAGCCGATTTCCTTTCGCACTTCGGCCTCCTGGTTGACATGGCCCGAAAAAGAATCCTGGACGCCACAACCGGCCTTTCTTGTCATCAGCAAATCGTTCTCCAGTCCATCCGTTCGCATTTACGCTTCTTTGCGACCTACCTTCTCCGTACCGGGAATTACTGAACGAGTTTCCTTCCCTGACTGCCCCTCCAGACTGGACAAAGCCAGCAAAGCATGACGTCGTTCATCAAATCATCACCAACGCGTCCACCTACGCACGCCGTGGCGCGTCGACTGGCTCCAAGAAACATCAAATCGCGGAACAGGAATTTCACCACATGGTTGAAATCGGCAATTGCTCAGCCCCGTCATCGAGCAACTGGTCCTCGTCGTTACACATGGTCCCGAAGAAATCAGGAGACTGGCGACCCTGTTGGTGATTACCGCTCCTTGAACGTGGCCACTGTAAACCTGACAGGTACCCCCTACCTAATATACAGGACTTCACCAATAACCTCAGTGGATGTACCATCTTTTCAAAAGCTTGACCTCCAAAAAGCCTACCACCAAATCCCCGTAGCCCCGGATGACGTCAAGAAAACTGCCATCATTACACCGTTTGGCCTCTTTGAATTCACTCGGATGCCTTTCGGGTTACGCAACGCAGCTCAGACTTTTGAGCGCTTCATAGACGTCGTCCTCCGTGGTCTACCCTTTTGTTTTCGCCTACATAGATGACGTTCATTTCGCCAGTTCATCGCTATCTGAGCACCTGCACCATCTGCGGATAGTTTTCGAACGCCTAGCAGAGCATGGCCTCATCCTTAATAGCGAAAGGTGTGCGTTCGGGTTGCCGTCGTTCGAGTGTCTCGGTCATTTCGTTGACTGCAATGGAATTCGCCCTCTGCCACACAAAGTGAAGGCCATAATCGACTTTCCCCGACCTGAGACCTTGCGCCAACTGCGCCGTTTCCTAGGGCTGGTGAATTATTACCGACGGTTCATACCGGACTGTGCGGCCATTGTTCAACCACTCGAAACTTTCCTTCAAACTTCCAAGTCTCCCGAGTGCAGTCTTGAATGGTCTGAAGCTGCTGATCGCGCATTCACTACCACCAAGGAGCGCCTGGCCTCTTCTACCCTCCTCGTGCACCCGCGCCACAACGCTCCCAGAAGCCTGATGGTAGATGCTTCCCACTGTGCGATTGGAGGTGTACTCAGCAGCACATCCGCGGCAGCTGGCACCCGCTCGGTTTCTTTTCGAAGAAGGCTTTCTCCCACTGAGCAACGGTACAGCACTTTCGGACGGGAACTCCTGGCGGCATACCTCGCTGTGAAGCATTTCCGCTTTTTCCTCGAAGGCCGCAGCTTCGTGATCTTCACCGATCACAAGCCTCTTACGAACGCCTTCAAGTCATCGAAGACTACATATTCTCCCCGAGTAACGCGACATTTGGCTTATCTTGCAGAGTTTACGACGGACATTCGGCATGTCAAGGGAGTTAACAACATTCCAGCCGACGCCCTTAGCCGTATTTCCGCCATACAGCGCTCTGGTTTCAGTTCTCAGGAGTTGGCCCAAGCCCAAAGCGATGACGAGGAGCTCCGAACTCTACGTTCTTCAAACAGCTCCTCTCTGCCCCTCGAGGACATTCTATGCCCTGATTCAGGAATCAGCATCGTTTGCGACATTGACCCGGTCTCAGGCCGCAGACGGCCGTACCTTCCTGCGTCTCTCAGGCGCATTGCCTTGAACTCTATTCACAGTCTCTCTCATCCTGGAGTTCGTGCCTCACAGCGTTTGACTGCCGAGATATACGTCTGGCCGGGCATGAATACTGACGTACGCGCCTGGGCCCGTTCCTGCCTCGCCTGCCAACAATGCAAGGTCTTTCGGCATACCACATCGCCTCTGGCTACTTTCCCACTACCGGACTCAAGGTTCTCCACAATTCACGTGGACCTTGTTGGCCCACTACCACCATCTAAGGGCTGCCGCTACATCTTGACAGTGATCGACCGTTTTACCCGCTCGCCGGAGGCTTCTCCAATCGACGATATTATGGCTGAGACTGTTGCTTCCACGCTTATGTCGACGTGGATCGCCCGTTTTGGCGTGCCATCGGAGATTATCACAGACCGTGGCCGCCAATTTGAGTCACTCGCCGCTTGACATGCCTACTCGGTGTTACCTAAAAGCAACGGCCTATTATTCTCAAGCCAACGGCATGGTCGAGAGGTTTCATCGTCAGCTCAAGGCCTCGCTGATGGCTCACGAATCACCGGAGCAGTGGGCAGTTCACCTTCCTCTTGTGCTGCTAGGATTACGCACTGTCATCAAAGATGATCTTGGTTGTGCCGCATCCCAATGGTCTACGGCACGTCTTTGCGATTACCGGCAGACTTCCTGGTCCCTCCACAGCCTCAAGATAACCCTTCCTCTCCTGGCCCATCCTACAGTAAAGGATTTAACCCGGTTTTTCTATATCCGTCCCCAACCGCCACGGCCGTGTTCCACAAAACCCACTTTTATTCACCCAAGTCTTTCTGTCAGCCAATACGTTTTCATCCGTGTCGACAGTGCCCGCCGGCCACTTCAACCGCCCTACACCGGCCCTCATCTCGTCATTCACGCGGCGAAAAGACGTTTTACAGTTCGCGTTAACGGCCCGCGACACTGTCGTTTTCCATCGATCGCCTCAAGCCCGCTTTCACCGAGGGCCGAACGCCTGCCTTCGACACCACCATCCACCACTCCACCCTGAACACCACCACTCTCCCCTCCCTTCGCAGCCCCACCCGTGAACATCCAGCGCAAAAGACTGTCCGTTTGCCGACACTCCGTCTGAAGAGGGGGGGGGGGGCTATGTGGCGGCGCCCCAGCAGCTTGCGTCGTCTGCTGCCGCAAAACGGGCCCGCTCCAGGAACGATGACGCTGGGGCTGAGCCACGAGTGGCGAGTGCTGACCACGCGCTTGCGGTGCGCGCTGGGCAGGAGCGGGGACCAGTTTGGGTCCACGGCGCTGTAGCGTGCAGACGTGTGTCTTCTCATCTCTCTGTCGCCGTCGCGACAACATAAAAATGTTTCGCATACTTAAAAGCTGCTTTGTTTGCAGAAATTAGTTATTTTCTTCTCACGCGTGCCGCACGCACGACCGATTAGGAATGCCTCTAACTATTCTACCTCGCAGAACAACTCATCGGCTACGTCAATGCAGCGAGCAATGATAGTCCGGAATTGGTTCATGTGCGCTAAAACGTCAGTGTTCCAAAGGACCTCATCTTCTGCGTTCGTTTAACCATAGTCGTCTTCCTTCGTGTCGTCATCGTACCTAATAATGATGACACCTCTCGCTTCTTATTTGCTTGGTCGCTAGCTGCATTCAGCTTTGTATCTCGCACAAACTTCACAGCAAAATCACCCACAACAGAAAATAGCTGCCCGCACACGTGATTAGCGTGAAGAACGACAGATCGGCCACCGTCACGCAACACCACGAGAGTGAAAAGAGGCAAGCGGTGAGCGCTTTTCTGATGTAGGCGAAAAGCAAAAACGTTCGTGTGTACGTGATTTCGGCGCACATTGAAGATCCCCCGTTGTAAAAATTACACGCCTTTTAAACGTGCCTATTTATGTGTACTGAGGCCGAGCGTACTCGGGCTGGCGTAAATATTCCACAAAAGTACTTGAAATTCCACCTCTTTGTCACATGAGAAAGAATTTAAACACTTTATTGTGTTTACATTGTTCAACACGGCAATCGGCGTCTCTCACAAGTCTACAAAACTCCGTTGGGAATGCGACTGAAGACCGGCGTCATAATTTCGCTGTTATACCCTGCGCAGCGAATCCCAGCGGCATTATCGTCGAGGCATAATTACCAGAGAGCGTGGATTGTAACCGAAAAGACAAAAACTGGAACTCGACCGCAAAGAGTTCCTATGCGAATGCCGCAGAGAACGGAGGCCATGGAACCACGCCTCACCAGGCGGTGCTGGCTCGTGGTTGAGCGATAGATTATTTTCTTCCTCGTCGCTGCTTCTCTTTTCGTAAAACTATCAATAATTAGCTGTTAACATAATTTAAAGACATCTAAACGGTCGTTCTTTCATATTGTATTCCCAATTTTAAGACCCCTGTGGCCGAGACAACTCCCTAGGGGAGCCGGCCCGGGTAAAGTGTGTTTCGGGAACACACTCAGCTTAAAGTTCCTTCGCTGGTAAGTGTCATTCGCATTTTCTGTTTACCTACGCCCGAATGACATTTTCGCCGACTACACTCAGTGGAAGTGCACTTAAATAGGCATGTTTGACAGGGGTATTAATCAGGCGCCCTCCAATACAGCGCGCCTCATCGCTTGCGTTGCGTCGGAGCGTTAAACCCTACAATAAATCAAGAAAAGATGCAAACGCGGCTAGGCCTGCTAGGCTTCTGCACATTACACCACGGCATTGTGGTGGCGCTAGCTGTTGGCAATCGACATGGAGATGATGATAGGTACTGCAGTAAGAGAATAAACAGAAAAAAAGGAGGTTTCTGTTTCACGCAGCGTTGCCAGGCTGTTACTTTTAGTCTAATGCGTAATACTGATGTCCGTAGATTATAATAAGGAAAATCAATGACATGTGTTTTTCTGAAACATGCGCCATGTCGAAATTCGTAGTTCGGAAAAATATTTACGTAAAAAATGTAGGAATCTGGCGGTGACCCTTAAAATATTCGCAAATCTGAGAAATTCGTTAATGGGGACTTCGCATTATCGAGTTCGGACTGTAGTATATATGCGCGTGGAGATAACTCAATTTGCTTGCCTGCGCTGTCCTGTGCATTCTGTCATTCCTTCCCGTACTCGTTAAGGCATTCCTTTTCATCATGCCATACGACTAACTTCTATGCCGGGAAAATTCTATGCCGGGAAAATATACAGATAGTCTTAAAATGATAGCAGGAGGAAGGCAACGCAGCGGGACGACAATAAACAGATGGACATACACCAGCCACAATTCGGAAACCCCTACCAACAATTTCATATATATGACTGCTAGATATCTCAAACATACGTCCCTGTAACTTGTAGTTTTCCATTCTGAAGTAGGTCAAGTGGACCTTGTGAAGAAAAATATTAATGCCTAGCATTCTTTGTCGAGTACTCCCAGAGCCAGGACATGTAAAGCCCTGCATTTCCACCAAAGTTTAGATATCGCGGAAGTTCCACCTGTAGCCACTATTACGGCGTAAATGAATATAACTGGCAGCACGAAATCTTGAAAAACTGAAAAACTGAAAAGTATTTAAATGTGACGGAAAATGGCAAAACGTATAAGGCATGGTATTTCCACAATAATGCAGATTTCGCGAAAGTTTCGCCTGTAATAGTTTTAATAGCGTAAATGGAGACAATTGGTCGAACGAAGTTTTGAAAAACAAGAAAAAAATAGGAAAAATATAAAATAATTACACAAAACGGCGAACCGTGTAACGCCCTGCATTTCCGGAATAATGCAGGTTTCACAAAAGTTCGAAATGTACTCGTTATATGACGCAAATGGAGATAATTGGTCGGATGAATTTTTCAAAACTCAATAATAAGAAAAATATTAAAAAATCACGGAAAATGGCAACACATATTTCGCATGGCATTACCACAATAAGGGAGATTAGGAAAAGTTTCACCTTTAATCGTTATAATAGCGTAAATAGAGATGATAGGTCGAACGAAATTTTCTAAAGTAAAAAATAAGAACAATATAAAATAATTACGGAAAATAGCGAACCATGTAAGCCGTGCCTTTCCGCAATAATGCAGATATCGCAAAATTTCCAAATGTAATTGTTATAATAACGTAAACGGGGAGAATTGGGGGGGATGAAATTTGGAAAAATTCAAGAATACGAAAAGTATTAAAAAATCACGGAAAATGGCAACACGTATAACACAAGGCATTTCCACAATAATGCAGATTTCGCGAAAGTTTCATCTGTACTCGTTATAATAGCGTAAGTGGAGATGATAGGTCGAACGAAATTTTGAAAACTAAGAAAGAATAAATATATAAAATAATCACGGGAAAATAGCGAACCGTGAAACGCTCTTCATTTCCACAATAATGCTGATTTTGCGAAAGTTCCAACTGAAATCGTTATAATAGCGTAAATGGAGATAATTGGTAGGACGAAATTTTGGAGTACTCTAAAAAAAAACAAATAAAAAAAAACGCAAAATGGCAAAATGTATAACGCCCAACATAGCCACAATAACTTTGATTTCCCGAAAGTTTTGTAATGGCTATATCAGCGTAAATTGAGAAAAATGGTCCAAAGAAATTTGGAAAAACGAGAAAAACAAAGATATAAAATAATAACGGTAAATCTCGAACCGTGTACGCCCGCATTTCCACAATAATGCAGATTTCGCAAAAGTTCTAAATCTAATCCTTGTAATAACGTAAATGGAGATACCTGGTTGGACGAAATATTGAAAAACTTAAAAATTTGAAAAATAATAAAAATTGCGGGAAAGGGCAAACGGTGTAACGCAGGGCATTTCCACAGTCATGCAGATTTCGCACAAGTTTCACCTATAACGTTATAATTGCGTAAATAAAAATAATTAGTCGAATGAAATTTTGAAAAACTAAGAAAAAGAAACATATATGAAATACGAAAAATGGCGAACCGTGTAAGGCCATGCATTTCCAAAATAATGACGATTTCCCGAAAGTTCCACTTATAATCGTTATAATAGCGTACATTGAGATGATTAGTCGGGCAGGATTTAGAAAAGCGAAAATATTAGGCAGGAAATAACTCAGACTCAAGAGAAGCGTCATATGAATGCTACGAATTAGTGGATAATTCTCTGAATTTCCGTAGAATTGTTGTTGCTGAAAAAGAGTTTTTTTCTGTACGATTTTTTAAACATCTTTTTGCACGAGCAAAACCGCTTACCCTGGCATTTAGTTACACGAAAATAACATACAACTCTGTCACCTACAAAACAATCTCCATTATACCAAATGGTCTTTTTTCATCGGGACTACGAATCCCAGCGCAACCATTTATGCCAAGTTATAGCTGCCGCATTGTGCTCTACTATTTTCATGCACGTGACTATGTCGAGAGATAGAAAGGTAAACAACAAGGTAAATAAACGTTTAGAGGCTTTGACTCATGAAAGCTTCCTCAAGCGCATCTATGTCCACAAATATTCGCGTTTAGTGACCTGTGAAATCATTAAAAAAAAGCATACAGATATTTTTCTGAGCCCATCCAATGAACACTCATTGTAGCTTCAGCAGTTTCACCTAGCGTTTTGCTTCCTAGTTCTATTTTCAAATACCTTCCACTACAAACCTCAACCTTCGGGATCATTAAGCCGTATAGGCCTCCTGCGCTGGAGTTTTGGCGACATGCAGCGCCCCTAGCGGCCGACGTCTCTGGGGTAGTACAAAAGCAGACGACCCTCGCCGCCCTCCATGTGTTTTCAATTACAAGCCAGAGTGAAAGTTGGTTGTGGCGCTTTGTGGCGTGTTTAAATGACTACATACTGTACGAAATAGCCCTTAAAGTAGCTGCAGAGGCTAAACAAAATAATATCCGCTAAAAGAAGCCGATTTGTCGGCTTTCTTTCGAGCGAGCTGTCGCGGTGGTCGCGGCGTGGGACAGTATCGCCAGGTCGGGTGGTTTAACTGTTTGACGACAGTTACAGTTTTTTTCTTCTTGCGTGCGGTCGACAAAGGAAAGTCCACGAGTAGCATAAACACGGAACACTGCTCATCTTATATCCTGAGGTAACTGCAAAAGGTTGCTTCATCGGGGAGCATGCAAGCGAAAGCAAGAATTGCGCAGCCGACTCAGCTGACACTGCTGGCCTGGCACCGCCTTTGAAACGAGTGGAAATTTTGTTTCGTATTTTCGCAAACTAAATGATTCTTGCGTAATGTTTTACGCCGCACGATTTACGAACGGCAGGGTACATGTATACTAGCGAGTAGGTGGGGCATTAGCGCCAATTAAATAAACAAATTAAGCGCTATTAAAGGACGCAAAACACGCACTAAATCACACGCCCGCTGCCTGCAGAGATGTGTACTTCTATAACATCACATAACAAAGCATAACATAACACAGTTCTAGTGCAGGGGTCTTCGAATCTGAACGCCGATACGACAGTTTTGACATCAAATGGAGTTAGACAGCGAGACAAGAACAAAGAATTGGCGTCCTCCAGTTGAATTGCCCGCTCCCCCCCCCCCCCCCATCTTCACACTTCGCCAGATTATTGTCAAATATTATTAGAAATTCGCTGAATTTTTTCTCATTTGCATTCAAAGCCCCCCTCCTCCCCCCCCCCCCACCCCCCCCCCCCCCCCCCCCCTCGATTTGCCGTCCAGCCCTCCGCCGTGTGGGGCTGCATGAACTCGGCCGTTGCTGACCCTCATTCTAGGCTATTAAGTGCGAACTGGAAATGTATGCTACAAGAGCATAATTAAGTAAAGTGAGAGCAAACAAGGAAAGCGAGCGGCCTCTTAGTTCGCCCGACCACTTTGTTTTACGGCCACTAATTTCGGAATCGCAAAACAGATTTCACGCTTCTGACGGTCGCGGCATTTTGTCACTAAGACACGCAACAAAACGGCAAGCTAACGCTGCACCATGTATTCGTAACGGCGACGCAAACGCGCACTGTTTAATGAAAGTGCACGCATAGTGTGCAGGTAGGCAAAAGAGCGGTGCACCGCAGCAGGCGAGCCGCGGTCCGGCGGACTCGCTGGCTTTTTAAAGCGCGATCATCGCCGATTGCGTCACTCTTCTTTTTTGATCGGCTGTTTTTGAGAAGTCTTGGTCACCTAGATATTAGTTTAAACTAGAAATTTATCTATAATTTCACTTCGTACGACCATCGATCGGTGAACCTGCGAGTAGCAGACGCCGTCACGGTCCCGGCACTTTCGTCGGCGCTGTAAACGTGTTTAGCGCTGCAAAGCTTTTTCCCCTAATGCCAAGTTGATCGCTGAAATAGATCGGACGCGTCGGGGATGAGCTGGTGACCACGTCGCAAAATAAACGAGAGCGTCGAGCTCATTTTGCTTCTGTCAACACGGGATCCTATGGGACCCATGCAGCCTTGTACTACCCGGAAGAGTAAGTACTGCGCGGAAGCCGCTTGCGCAGCGCCCCCTGGCCAGCGCAGGAGGCCTATAGCAAGGACGTTTCCCCGCGATTTCATACGAACAACAAAAACTCCTCGCATCGACAATGCGCTGCAGAATATACACGGGTAAAATTCGCTTCTACAAGCACGGTGAAAGTTGCGTCGCAGGTATTTTCTTTACTAAGCTCTTCACCACGTGCTCGGTGACACCAGTTCTGTCAGTTATGCCTTTTATTATGCCCCGACCTAAAGCTGAACAAATGAAAACATTTGCAGCACCGCCGGGACGCCGCCGGCATTGAATGCTCTTGCAGGGGCCCGGGGCGCAGTTTCTGGATTCGTGCAGCGATCGTGCCTGTTCTCTCACACACCGTATCGCTTTCAGGAGGCGTTGCATACACGCACGCACACTCTGGCACTCGGCACTCCTCTTTCTCCTCGTAAGTGGCCTCACGGGTTTTCGTGTTATTATTTTTATCTTCCATTAAGGCAGTGCCACTGGTGCCCAATTGAAGCCGTTGCGAAAAGACAGTCTGTCCGCGCTTAGCGTGGACAAAATCCCGCGCTTGTATACAAGTGGTTTTGGTGCGATGCTTTCCTGTCACCCTTACTAACAATTTTCTGTCTATTAAAGTACCGTTTGGCTATTCGCATCTCTTTGCAAAAGAATAGCGACCATTCGTTCTTTCTCTTGCTGGTAATCGTTGTGAGCTGAATTCCATACACCGCGTCGTTGCCTTTTCGCGGAATTCAGGCGTTCTGCCTTCCGGGTTCCCAAGGTGGTGCAGAACGCAGCACATGAGGTGCACCACCATACCAACGCACGAGGCCCATTGTGTAGGAGAAGGTATTAAGGCCGCTTTCAACGGAGGTGCGTACGGCTACTTGTATTGCGAATCTAGGCTGTATTATCAACTAGTTTCTCAAATGAGAATCTTTGTTTTAAGCAATACAGTCGACTCACGATAATTGGAATTCGCTCAATTGAAATTTTCGTTTAATTGTAAGTGGTGTGGTTCTGCCGGCCATTTTACATGCAATCCAAAAGAAAAAATCGCTCAATACTTCGAAACTGAAACCCATTACATCTGGTAATTGGTAGTTATTTCTAATGAGAAAAGGTAAATCGCCATTTTTTAATAAAATGTAAAATTTTAAAGAGCCCATACAGCGCCGTGTTTTCTACTGACCTCGGGGCCATCGCCAATGAGGGAGCCTGCAGTTGATCAAGCCGGAGTCGACTAGTCTTGCGCCAGCGCATGCATCTTTCTCTTTTAATGTTCGGAACTTTTTTGTTCTTCCGCACAGCGTTGTGTACTCAGTGTGTGTGGTGGACGCTTAAGACTTCGATTTGACCGAGATTTTTCAAGTGCCGTGGAAACCCATGTCGTTCGCTCGATGTGGGAACCAAGGTCGAGGGTCAGAACAAAATCAAAAAGGGGACGCGTTTCAGACTAGAAAAATGCTGCTTTTGCGCTCTTTGTTGAATTGGAAGTTCGAATAATTCGAATTTTTTTGCTGTGCTCTAAGATTTCGTATTCACTGAAGTAAACCGTAGTGCCATTATGGCGAGCGTACACGTTAGTAGCTCTTGCTATGCGCATTATTTTGTGTACAATGTGACTGCCCTGTTTGTAAAGTGATATCATTAGTTGTTAAAAGTCTAAGTCATTTGGCTAGGCCCCTTCTTTTCTTTACCACGCACTGACGTCACGCTGCTGTCCATTTGCTGCGCCCTTTCCCCGAGTTGTTTTTTCGGCGCGATATATCAGATGAAATTACAATACGTTCGCTGTATAGGAGGGCCTTGGTAATTCAGCTGAGAAGATTATAATTCAATCGAGCCAAATGTATATTAACAACAACCACAAAAATACGTGTCACTGCCCTTTAAAATGACCCAGGTAGGTGACGTAAATCCATAAGAACATTCCAGCATACAAAATGCGGCCATTTCTGTATGATTTTCGAGAAAAGTACTCCCAAACCTTCGTGCAATATTGTAGTGATGATAATCTTGAACTCATCGTGAACCTTTATGCCTCTCGGACATGCCATCTGAGCACTTGGGCGATAAACATAATAGCATTGTTATATCTGATGTCATTTATTTGGTTATTAAAACAAGAGTAAAACTTACGTCTGCGAAAGCTACGTAGGGCTTGAGTGGCAGAGTGTGGCAGTTATCAACAACCATAAAACATGTGAGCGTACATGTCAAAACAAAACCCAAATAAGAAAACATCGAATTCAGAGAAGTAACGCGTACATAAAGATATATGATAAATATAAATGGTGGTGGAAGTTCGCAGCATATTTAATATCAATTTCGCAAAAACGTGTTTACTTTGTATCGTAAACTTCTGATAGAATTATCACCCCGGAGTTCGTTTAACGCAGCGGCAACATAGTGCAGTCCCGTCCTAAGTCAACACCTGCAATTGCAACTAGGATCAAGTAATGTTCTTTTGGTATAAGATTGCGCGTAGGGATATACAGCGGTTTAAAATTAGGAGCCCACAAATGTTTTAAAATATTTGTTTCGCTCAACAAAAAAATCAATGTTCGGTAAACATAAAGTTTCGAACACATTACCCTTGCACTCATCATTCACATCGCAGCTTATCTTCGCTAACAGAGAATGAAATTTGAATTTTTTTTACAACTTATCCAGGGCATGCAAAAAAAGGCATACACTGTGATCCCATTTCGATGTAAGCCATACACCGAACTATATACTACAGTTTTATGAACAGACAACGGTGTGACTCCAGATAGGTGGATAGCGTCGCGTTTCCAAACGAGGTGGGTCAACACAGGGTTGAAGGGAAAAGAGGCAACAAATGGTTAAATAAAAATTTACTTCCCATTTAGTTTGGACTGGTGCCGATGCGCTTAACCGGCGAGATGTGGTGACTCATAGGAGCGGGTCGAGAAGGATACTGGTGCTGGATCTGGGGGGACGGGACCTCTCGCCCTTGGGGACAGGGTGCAGGGGTGCACTTGCCTCTGTTGGCCCGGAATGTCTTGTACTCTCGTACTCGAGTGCGCGGTGATGTGCCCGTACGCTACAGGGCCGTGGAGCTGATCTCAAAGTGCTGTTGCGGGATCGCTGGTTTCCGTAAGTGGAACTGGCGGGAGACGGTGATAATACCGTCGTCTCCGATCTCGTGCCGGGATGCAGTAGCGCGCTTTCGGATGGCTTCTACGGTGGTTCCATCGACGGCGCGTGGAGAGGACATCTGAGGGATGCGTCGGCCTTCTTAAACCCTCCGCGTTGTGTGGAAACAACGGACAGCTGATTTCGGAATCAAAGTGGCTCGGCCGGTCGTTGCACGCTTCACGCTCTTACGTGACACCTCCCTCCACTGGGTGCCTGAGCGTAGCACGGGCACGTCTCCAAAGGATGGCGATAGCCCGGACGCGGGCTGGTACGGAAGGTGGATCTTCCGCGATTGTTTGCACGCGGTGAGTGACCGGTGTGAACGTCAGGCCTTCCCAAGGGCATAGAATATCTAATCTGGTTGAAAACACAAGAAACAGACCAAAATGTCCGATAAAAGTAGACTGACTTAGTGTTCCAGGATAAGTCACTTTCGAGAAACATTCCAAAATATTTAATAGAAAAGCGTTTATGCGAGAAAAGCGCAAGTACAAGGAGAGCTATGAGATTTGTCCAGAACTGGTTACCGATAAGAATGTAATACTGTAATACAAGATTACTAATTTTAAATCAATCATTCCTTATTTTAGGCGTCCAGGGCAACCTTAGACGTCCTAGGGTATTGATACCTCGGCACCATCTGCAAAGAAGTTGTGAATAAGAAAAAGTCTTGAAAGAACAACAATCAAGACGATTCAATGCAGCGAAATGTCCGATGTCAGGCAAAACATTAAAAAGATAGTAGAATACTAAAAAAGAATCAGAAAGGGGACAAAATCCCAGTGTTGCAAGCGCCGGCACTCACCTGGAGAAGCGTTCATGGCACATAAAAACCTCAAACAAAGCAAAACAAAAAACCATATGCATATAACGGAGAAAAAGTGCCACATACAATACAATTGTGAACAAAAAAGTCAAAACGCCACATAAAAGTTTCGCGGTGCAAGCACTGACCCTCAAACTGATAAAATATCAAGGAACAAAAACAGTGAAAGCAATGAAGCAAACAAATAAAAACGTAAAAACTCCATTTGGGCGTCTTTTGCAGGAAAGCAAGCAGATACACAGCCATATTTTATACGACGCGGAGTTCACTTCTACGGTTTTCAGAACCAAATGTTTTGTAGGCTCACATTGCGTTTTGACGGGCTACCATGAAAACCATCGCATCCTGCCTCCTGTCTCTACGCTATGAGTACAGTGACCGTTAACGACTATTAGAGTGATTCCCACAGCATTCCGCATGCATCTCCGAGATCCTCCGCCAACGTCGTACCATGGGCTGGATAGAGTAAACTTTCGAGGACCCGGACACCACGGAAGCAACAATCTCGAAATTTGGCATTACAATAGTCCCTTTGACACCACGTCCGTTGTCGATTTGCTACGTTGGTTTTTTAAATCTCTTCCCTCGACCTCAGGCTGAAAGCGGTTTGCGTGTGCTTCGTGCGCCCTGACAACATGCAAAAGACACTGCACCATACCTTTACTGAAAGATTTACATGAAGTGTCGTAAGGTCATCCGCAGTGCCCATCCTCTTCATGGACCTCCCGTCAAGCAGGGCTTCATTCATAGAGATACTCCGAAAAGTATATTGGGATACAAACATCGTGATGCACGTGTTACATCCGCAAATGCAGATACAACAAGAAATTTAACTTTGACGCAAGCGGACATTTCAGAGATAGTTCAAGCAGCAAGCAGCCCAGCCAGCTCGGTAGTCATTGCTTATGTCTTGTGGCTGAGTGGGACGCAAGACGCAAATGGTGGTCCCCGACGAGGGGATCTAGATGCCAATCTCTGATGATGTATTCGTTACAGATCCCTTAAGTGTATACATGCGCGCGGACTCTATATTTAGGTGCTATAGCTCGGCTAACGTCGTGTTTGCCTTAAACGCGTTTTGTTTGTCTTTCACTCTCAGTCTTTTGAATATACAAAAAGACAGTACTCCGAAATACAAAAAATACGCCTACTGATATATTGAAATACTTCACCTTGTCAAAATAGATGCACCTTGTCCAAATATATTTTTCTGGACCCTTAGCTATAATCTAAATACATGACATGACATGTAATCACTGATACAGGTAAGCCATCAAGACAAGTCAACTACAGTTTCAGAATGCAGGCAAGCGACATTTATTACACCTCACTAAAAGCACCTTCCAAAGAACCCCGCCGACTGTGTGCGTCATTCTACTTGACTGCGTCTTCGGTGTTTGATCTTTGAGGGTATATTTCAAAGATGGAGTTTGCTCTGATGGCCTTCGGCAAGTCCGAAAAACTTGCGTCATAGCTGACTCTGTAGCAAAAGAAAAAAAAAAGTATATTTCTTTGAAAATATCAGCGCTTGCCCGCAGACTGACCGCAACTTTTCAACCTCCAGCGCGACAGCAATATTCTTCAACAGCCAGCGGCCCAATAACACAACAAAATCCTCGCGCCTAGCAAAGGACGTCACAATTTTTCACGAGGTCCACAAGAGACGCAAGAAAATGGTTTCTAGAAACTAAAATGCCCAGTTTCAATATCCACCCCCGTTTTAAAGTTAAACAGCTATAAGCAAGGAGGACTGAGGGGAGGCGATACCTGGTGTCGCCTCGTCTCACACTTCGCCATTCGCTTTTTAATCAAGATAGTCTTTTGTGGGCTACCTAAAAACGAAGACATTTAGGTCTGTCTGTAAATATGTCCCTAGATTTATCCCCACGCCAAAAGTTATTATTACTCTTGAGCGTGCCGTTTATATGGTCAAAACATTTCTGAATACCTAAATCTAGAAGCACGCTTTATATCTGTCACCATTTTTTAAAAAAAGGACAAGACCTAGGTTTTTTTAGCCAGAACCTAATTACATAACTGGAACATTCAGTGTTCTTTTTATAAAGACTAGCGGAAATACCCGGCGACGCACGGTTGGGCCACTGTTGTAAAACACCAATGTGTAAACAGTTCTGAACGTATCATAATTACACAATCTCTTAGTTGTCATAATTGCGGGGCTCACAGTAGAGTCATACACAACTAACTCCTGCCTGCTCCTAATGCATGGAATGTTTTCTGAGGCGTGTGGCTGTGGGAAGCGACTGGTACTTGTGTTCTATTGGATCTATACCAACATAATATTTACCAAGATGGTGTGCTGAAAAGATTACTTGCTAATAGTAACTTTTATCTGGAAAGTCATAGTTTTATATTAATTGACATGATCTCCTACGGGAGGTGTGTGTTTGCAGAAATTCTCAACACGTGGCGAGTGCTTTGCTATGCAGGAAATTTGAACGGAAATAATTTTCGAAGGGAGTGTGATTTTAAAAAACTCGCTCGCCTCGTCATAGGCTTGTTCGAGTAAATTCCTAAATCAGTTGTTGGAAAATTCCATGGGTAGAATTTAGAAGCAAGAAAAAGTGAATATATTAACCCGTGACCTCAGATGTTACGAGACATATAGGTGCGAAATACTCCAAGGGGCCACGACCAAATACCAGCGATGACGACGACGAAGAAGGAGCTGGAGTACCTTACGCTGCCTTTGTGGTTGTGCCCACAAAAAATAACGTAAATGAAATTCTTCGGGCCATTTCAATGGTTCCTGTCATCATCTCTGCCGCCATGTAACAATATCAACGGGTGGAAGGGTGATCATCATCGTCTTCTTCTTCTTTTTCTTCTTCATCAAAGGCAACAGAACCAACCCACTAGGTCCATTGCAGGACGAACGCCTCTACTTTTGACCTCCGACCGCTCCTGTCGTGTTCTGCAGTCCAAAGTTACCTTCAAAATTCTTCATTCCGTCTCCAAGTTATTAGTCTTCCCTTCGTCTACATCCGTCTCTCGGTATCCACTCTGTTACCAAAGTTGTCTAACAGTTGTCATTTCACCTCAATGCAGGCCATGAATGCAATAGCCACATTTGTTATCACCAGCAAGTGCGGTGGTATACCGTGCTGCTGGGCCACCCAAAGGCTCAAGAAATGAAGGAAGCTCACACTAACCCCTAAGATATAATGGTAGCGAAACTTTAGGCTTTCTTACGATAGTTAAGACGCTTTAAGTCCACGATTTAAGCCAATTTGCATCCTCTGTACTGCCGCAACGACCTTTATCATTCTTGTTTTAAGTGTGAACTTCCTTAATATTGTTTCAAGTGATAATCATTCGACATAACCTTGAAACGGCGCACGCTGTGACGTGTCTTTCTCGTTCCCAGCAAATGTCACCACAATTACCGCGAACGGTGGAGTATTGGTTGGACAATTCTGGCCAATCCTCCATAAGTGGGTATGCTTGGCTTTAAAAGCATGCGCGGGGGGCGGTGTGTGGTCACCCCGAGGCAGGCTCACACATGATCGGTCGGCACGTTTTTGGTGTTATTTATCTGCCGGAGAGTCACCGCAGTCTACTATTTACAACCTACAGCGTATTAGTTAAAGGTTTGAGAATAAGACTAAATGTGAGAGATCTGCGACCAGTTCTCCTCTCGTTGATTGTTTCCCAATATAGTTTTTAATAACTTTCAACATTTTCGCTTCAGATTTTCTATAAGGGAAATATCCAGGAAGGTTTTCTGAAAGTTTTACAGCCTGTCGAATTTGATATACTGTCGGGTAAATATTTCGTTTAATTTTGTTTTACTATGATAGTTCATTTTTTCTGGTGCTCTTTCATTTGAATATTACAATTTCTAACAAAGCACCTACCCAGCTCCTAGACGTTTGCTCTGCTTTTTGCTTTGGATTAATTCGAGCGATTTTCGTTCGCCTGTATTACTCCTGTTTTTTTTTCGGCAGTTGATTGGCATTTCGTGAGAAGGACGATAACCCGCATGTGTCGCCTGCCCTTCAAACGTTCCGACAAGCGAGTCGCTTGACGTTATGGTAGGTCAGTGCCGCTGAAAAAGCTGAAACAACTTATCTTGCCTCTGGCTTCTCATTAACAGACCATATGTATATATACGGGGTTCATAAATCCGAAGCAAGATGTAAGTTTTTTTTTTTAATATGCCGCTTCTCAGTCCTGTATAGACCAAATTCCACCCAGCGACTTCATTCTAAATAACAATGTCCGAACCGCAGCTGCTCTCTCCCTTTTGGAAAGGGTACTTCATACGGCGAAATCCTTCTATTCCAGTGGATTCGCTTCTAAGCGGTCAATTGATAGTTTCCTTTATGTGTTCATATGAGTGTCGTGGAGGGGTGGTAACGAACTGGATCTCAAAGGTATGCAGTATTGGACGAGGGCATTGACTTTATCGTTAATATGACCATAAATAGAAAATACATCTGGGTTCGATGTTAAAGAACTATGCTTCAGTATTTGCACTCAGCTTCATTCCAGAAACGAAATCCGTTTTCAATGCGAGGAAACGCAAAAACTATTTAGAAGACTAAAATTTTCCCGCAGTTGTGACATGTTATGGGCATGAGTAACGTCATATTGGCCACACCTAACAGCATAATCTTCAATGCGCTAACTGCTTGCAAGGATTCAGTGATAAGATCAAACGGAACCTCATGCCCTACCACAACCATCCAGTCAGGCTTCTTAGCGATGGGTGTGTTCGGCGGCCGCTAATCTCACAAACAAGACTCCTTGACCTCGTAGAAAAGTTGCCGGAAAGTGGCTAGGAAGGGTGCCACTGCATTACATGTTTACTTGTGGCACGTAGCAGGAGTTTGTACTAGTCTAAAAAGAAGCGCCCGACATTATCCCTCTCAAGTCTGGAGTTCCACAGTGTAGTGTCCTAGCTCCGCTTGTCTTCCTCATTTACATAAATGATCCATCACCCAATACAGAATAAAAATCAGGCTCTTCGCTGTTGACTGCAACAATTACCGAAACATTAATTCACGTGGGGCTGACAAACGTCTAAATGACACTTTAAAATACCTTTCCAAAAGGTGTGATGATTGTCAGATGAAAATAAATGTACACAAATGTGCATATTTGTTGGAAACGAGAAAAACATGCATCCTAAACGATAAGCAACACGCCCGCACCAGGGTTACAGAGTATAAATACTTAGGGCTAACCATAACGAATGATATTAGGTGGCGATCTCAAATCAACATTACGTCATTTGCTTCGAAACATTTTTTTTTCTTATGCGCCGCCTGCGCCTTGCGCCACTTGAGGCAACGCTGCTTGCGCACAACAAATTCGTGAGAACAATCCTAGAATACGCAAAGGTCGTCTGATTTCCTCCCGAAAAAGTGCATATTCGCAAAGTTGGAGTAATACAACGAAAGAGGTTCGGTTTATAATTAACAAATACAAAATAACAGCCACCTTTCGAGTTATTAAAAAAATCGAAATTCTTTACCGTGTAAATTAGGGCAAAATTAGCGTTATTAAAGTTTATGTTCGAATTGCTTTATACTCACATCAACATTCATACTACAAACCTTATCTCGATCGTACAGACGTGACCTACGTGTAATGAGCACTCATTTAAACTTAGTGAATTCCATTGTCACACTGTCTCAAGACCTCCTTTCTCCCTCTAGAGATAAGAGGATGGAACAAACGAAGTTAACTAGTGGCACTTCATGAGTGGTACCTCAATGCCTACATTTTTAAAACATGTTGAAAAACAGATTGTGGTAATATAATTTCATTTATCTCTAACCATCTGGAGCTACACGTATTATAAACTGTGGTCAGCGTCTGTTTCTATGTGTTACTCCGTCTTATAAGTCTTGTACAGTACTTGTATGTATTGCCTAAAGAATCAACGAATTGTAAACCTTTTCAGTCAGGAATGCTTTGGGACGATGTTTTTGTGGTTATTGTACCCAATTCAATGAATTTCTTGTCAATGTGGAATATGCATACCGTGTTTACTGAAACTGCTCTGTTCTTATACATTAGTATTGTGAGCTGTGTCCCATGCTTTTTGTGGTGACTATCATAGTCTGTGATGGTTTTCTATGCATCAATGTACTTTTTTGCCCACCTGCTATGCTCTCTCGCAAAATTGGCAGTATTTCTAAATAAGTAAGATAAAATAATATCCGTTATTAAATGTTTGCGACAAAAATGTAATAATGTTATCGGGAAGAAGCCGTTTTCTCAATGGAACGAACTTTTAGTCTTCATGGCCCTTTTAACTCTGTTACTAGTCTTGCCAAATAGACGTTCGTGGCGATATTTGTATAAAGGCAGATGTTTGCCAGCATGGATGCCTTAGAGTTTATAAATTATTTACATTTCTTGAATATGCTTGTTGCTACCGTATGCTAAATTTGCTGACATTTGGCAATAGGGCGGGCATGTTTTCACTTCTTCGGCACCATACGAGGATTCTCTAATCTTTCGTTCTTACCGCGGATTCACCAATTGCAAAATGTCAACCACATTCTCTCGGCTGCTTTATTTACTAGTGTTTGTGGGGACAGGTGAATGCGCTGTACGCTGTGTTGGGCGGCATTTATAATAACGGCATTCTAAATGTCTGTAACCTCTTCAAGCGGTTAGAATGTTCCTAAATCAGTTGAAGGTTCGCGTACTCAGGTTCTTGTAAGGGCGACCCAATATGCGGGTTTGCAGCCACATTTCAAGTGGAAGCAAGTGGTGAAGTCAGAATAAAGGCGCATTACCGCGCCCACATACAATAGAAATTTAGGTGCCCTTTCGCCGCTACAAATTTTGGGTGGTTATTCACGTCTGCGCGCATCGCTAGAAACGGCTCAAACTCGTCCTCCGCAAGCGCACGAAAAGCATCAGCCGGTACCCGTCCCTAGCCAGACACCTGCTCACCTCCTCATTACGATTGACATAAGAGGAGCACTGGCAGGCCCTCTCCCAAAACGAGGCAGTCCTTGGGGGCTACTGATAACAGCAGCCCCACTCCAGCGATGCGGAAGCCTTTATAAAAGGGCACATAAGACATCTCTTTCTCTTTCTCTCTTTCTATCTCTACAGGCGTCATAAATGCTGGATTTTGACTAGATGTGTCATTTACTTCTGCCGCAATATAATTTCGTGGCCAACAGACTGTCAGAAGTTAGAAGATATGTTTAACTTATCGCTTGCTGAAAATATTTGTCTTCTATATGCGGCCAGTTAAGTGGCCAGTGTATTACAATGATTTGCAACCAATCTTTGTAAAAATGGAGCGTTAGCTCCCAATCAATGAACGTTCAATCAATCAATCAATCAATCAATCAATCAATCAATCAATCAATCAATCAATCAATCAATCAATCAATCAATCAATCAATCAATCAATCAATCAATCAATCAATCAATCTATCTATCTATTAACAATCTTTTCTTTGGAAAGGAACGTATGGGATTTAAAGCTCGTGCAGCTTGACGCTGTCCTGATATCGTTTGAATTTCCATTCAGGTATAAAAATTATTTCTTTAAGGACTGTCAACAAGAGTCATTTGGTTTATGTTCCCAATAAACCTACTTTAGCGATTCTACTTGACCTTTTATTCGGTGTACATCATACTCAGAACGAGCTCTCTCCCAATACACATCGATGAAAGTGCGTGGTACACCGTGTATACTCAACACATTGCGGAGGTTTTTAGTGGGTCCATTCATATTAAAGCGAAGCTCTCTGTGTACCGCTGTTGTGTCCGCGCGAACCAGAAAACGCACTTCAGGAAAGCCAAGTTTCACTAACGATGATGATAACGTGGGTGAAGGGCTTCCCGAGGTCGCAATCGAATATGGCTGAATGGCGTTATGAAGCCGAGGTGTATCCAATTGCGCCCTTCCGACACGGTCGAATCAGTTTGGATTTGGTGAGGGCTGCATGTAGGTACAAAATTAGATAAAAAATCATGCATCCCTCCTTCTAACGACGACGATGGTGAAGGCGACGATTTTCTTTGTTCGAAATCAAATGGCGAAGTGTCAAAGTCAAAGCCGCTGCGATGAAAGTTCAAACTGCGTGCGAGTAAGCGCGAAATCAGAGGCGCAACGAATCAAAGTCCGAACCGTTTGCGAGGCGAAGTCCAAAGTAAGACGTCAACCAAGAATCCCTCACGCGGAAGCTTCGCGTTGAAGCACACGTCGCTACACAAAGGGGTGCATGATTTTTTGCTGAGGGACACACCCCACTCTCGCTGGTATATTTTTTTCTATATTGAACTTCTTTGTTCTATGAAAAAGATAAGGAGAAAACTGGGTTGTATAATGTTATCGAATACACCACTGCTGCTTTCTGCAACTCCGTGGGTGCGGAACACTCATCGAGGCTTCGGAGCACATGCACAAGCTTCAAAACGTTCATCAGACGTTGTGTAGTCAAAATATATTCTCTCCTAATCCTCGCAACCCGGGCGCTTTATGAAATCAACTGCGCAATCGTAGCCGCGTTTTAACCTAAAAGAGTTATTAAAAAAAGCGTTCTAGTGAAACCGATGGTGTTGTGTCAAAAAGCTAATGCATTTCCCATAAACTGGTTGGTCTACCGAAAAGCCCTAAGATCCCTGGACACGACGCGTGCGCTGAAACAGGGATTCCATTGTGTCAAAACAGTTGCTTGAAAATCACGAAAAATGAATGGTTCAAGTAAGAAAATACGCGCCTGAATCATAAAGAAGGAGTCAATAGTATATCTTTATCTCATAAATCACATTTCAGTATACATTCAAAACGCTCGTAGTTGCGTTAACTTAGTGGGCGAAAAGTCGTCGCATGGGTGTGTTCTTCGTTTTAGATTTGTGCCTTTGCAGTTTTGACAATTTATTCGACGTGCTTTCAACTTACGTTTGACGCATATTTCGCTTTTGCGCTTCTTTGCACTTTCTTTAAGAAGAGCTGGTAAGTTCTTAAACTTCTAGTAGAAACATCTAGTACTGACGGAGCTCACTAAGCATGCTAAAGCACCATCCAAAGCCAAATACCTTGATGTATTTCTTGTGCAAGAAACGAGAACGGAGAAAAAGAGCATGAGCGGTGGGAGAATTGTGACAGGGGTGAGAGTGGCGTTGCAGGTGGAGCCGAAAACGATAATTTACAAAGTACTAGTAGCATTTGGGTTTGAAAAAAAAAAGATGGGTGCCCTTCCATTTTGTGAAAATGGATGAACTTCGAAGCCGGACACAGTCGGCGAATGGAACGAAAAGAACCATGTTCGTTTCTAAGTTTCGATTGAGCATACTACCCAGCCATCTAGCTGAATAAAACTTAGAAAGTGTCCAGCTGTATACTAGCGAAAAAGCATGGGGCTTTGCTCCGAAGGCGTACGCATTTTACCGTCTTTGTAACACAGAGCCCACTCTGCTCAACCAGTAAAGACAGTACACACGTCGCATTCGGCTGCTTGACGAACACGTGTAAGCCTCTCACCAGCCCAACGGGCATAAGTAAGGGCACGAAGCCTATATTGGTTTGCGTGCATGCCCCCCTTCTCCCTCCAATTCCGCACGTGCACGCACAAATCGGCAACCGCCTATCCGCGTGCCTAAAGCGACAGACAACCGATTTTTGTCGATTATATATTCTCTATCTCAAATGGTAGGACATCCCTTAAAACACCTGAACGCGAAAGGTTTTTGCTGTTAACCCTCTAGAACGCACTAACTCTAAATTTTTAGATGTACGTGCCATATGTGTCACCCACAAATAATTCTGGCAACCATGACCTACACTACCGCAGAAACATACTTTTGCCTGTTTGCGACATGAAAAGCGGTATTTAAAATCTTCTCTCTAGCTAAAAGAGTGGTGAATTCCATGCTTTCTTATTCCTTTATCTGTTTTTAAACTCTAGAAGCAACCACCTATTTTGCATGGTGGCGCCAACTGTTGGGATGTACAAAAGGTACAATGCTGGCTTCATGATATGGAGGCCAGCAGTTCGATTCTCCGTGGGCGGGTTCTTTTTTTTTAAGCAGCCGTTGCTGTTTTTGAAAATTTAAAGCGAATATTTCCATAGGCGAAACGCCCCTGAGTCTGGCAGAATCGTCACACAACGTACAACACAAGAAGAAGCTCCTTCACTAGCGCTATTTACTGAACGCTTCCGTTGATTCTGGGCGTGGAGGTTCTTTGGCCACACTGAGAGCAATCCAGGGGCGGCAGGTGGCGTGTCTTTTAAATTTTCAAAAGAATGTTTCCCGCGGCGGCAGGCGGCATGTCTTTAGAATTCTCAAACGAATGTTTAAAAATAGATATCCACATGAAACTTATAGAAATACTTGTGTTAAACGGTATTAAATAAGTGAATAAACATTTCAGCGTCTTCAGTAGCTGCAAGGTGGGCAGAGCACGCGACCAGGAGACGTATGTAGTGTCACGTTTTTAAACTACCAACCACCACCTTTCCGATTTCGAAAGTTGAGTGCCAAATTGAAATTACTTCCGCGAGCTTGTTTATAAATTGCTTGTGGTTACCCACTATATAAAACGCTGGCTTTCATTTGATCGATACCAAACAAACATCGGTTGTCTGTCCCTTTAGACGTAAAAGACAGCGGCAAATAATAGTTGTAGACACGGCTGGGCGATGGTGAGGAGGAACGCCGGAGCAGCGCCCAGTAAGGTGGCTGCACTGGAATGAAAACAGGGTAGCGTAGACATGCACTGTTTCACCGTACAAAGAGTGGTTCGAGGTTGTGTGGTGAAACGTTTGGCTTGCGACGCCCCACCGACCCCGTTTAACTAGACACCGAGGGGCGTGGGTTTATGAATCAGACATCATCTAATAACGCGTGCGCATTTGTGAGTATGCCGATCGTTGGATATTATAGCGACAGCAAACCTAATGAACCCGCGGTTACTAAGTGAAAGTGAGTAACGAAATAACGTCTGTACCACAAGTTTTCTGACAACAATGTTTACAAATTGTCAGGTTATATGGGTTTGCAAGGCGAAATCCGCCTGTTTAGCTTCGCGTGATTGTTCACTTTACCGCGCAGAAATGATTCTTCCCTTTATTTCCGTGGCTGGTGTATATTTGAAGGAAAATTGATAGGGCTATTGGCTAAAAGGCAGAGCACTCCGAAGAACTGGAACACATATCATACAAAACATAGTTCAAGCAAACGCGTGGCTTCCTATGCATAAGGCAAGATAAATAAAAAAGAAAGTTGTCCTAAATCTATATCTATCTATATAAAGTAAACAGAAAAGTAAAGTAGGTATATAAATTCTTTCACTATTAAATTAGGGGCTGCTGCTAGTGCAACAAGTCTGCCAGACACTGCGATGAATAGTACTGAAGGTTGATCATATACGCAAATGCCAACGTCCTTTGTCATGCGGACTGAAATGTTTCGGCCGGGTTATTGACATAATTTTGCACGTTTGCATATAATTAACTATCTAAAGGAGGGCAGTGTTCTCTTGGTCAATAAACTGCCTAGTATTGGCTGTATTTTGGGGTGTAGCGACATGCACGCCGTTTCGCACTCAAAAAATCACCAAGTCACTGTTTGTTCGGGGATATATTTGGTTCAGACAATTAACTTAAAAAGGCAAACGTAAGGTGAAAATATCTGGGGTCAGCCACCACTCTTAGCCCTTTGAGGGTCAAATTTTTCCGCCAAATGCGACCCCAAGGGTTGATTTTTTATTGCTGATTTAAATTCTTTGAATCTATTAGAGAAAAAATTATCCCATTCGTTTGTGTTGGGTTTATTCATTGTTTTTTAAAAAAATCAATTAGTGTGCATACTATTGAAAAAAAATCGTGTTGTTACATGTGGTTTCGCATATGAGTGAACGCCCAAAATCGTTTTGTTGTTACAAGGCCGGAGTGAACCAGAAAATTCAAAGGAGAAAAGACCCTCATCAGCAGTAGACATAGGTTTCGCGGTGAGGCGCAGTAAATAAAAAAATAAAAAACAGCCATCGGCGCAAGAAAAAAAATTCACGTATTTTCGAGTGCCAAGCGACGAAAAAGGCGCGCGATTATTCAAAGGGTTAATATTTGGGAATGAGAAAAAAATTAAATGGGTTCTCTCAGATAGAGTGTTGGCATCAGTTTCGCGCATGCGCAAAAAGCGGCCGCGCCCGGAGGACGATACCAGAGAACCACCCGCTTGCGCACGATTTTTACGCGGCGCGGTTGCGTGAGCGTTCGGCGACGACGTTAAAGGGGTCCTAAATATGGCGCAAATAAAGCCGCCCATAAAATACGTAAAAAAGGAGACGTTTCCTCCTCCTTTCAAAGACCCTCATCAGCTCCGCAGTCGACCTTGGTCTGTGGCAGGTGCAAGAAGCGATCTGGCCGCATGTGTGCGGCGGCCTGGGCCTTTTCCCGGTGCCTGAAGTTGGGCGCCGGTGAGGCGAATTTTTACCGAGAGCGCCCCCTTGTTCGGCGGCGAACTGCGCAAGCAACGGGGAGGCGCCGCGTAAACAAATAAAAAGAACAGCCTGAAAAAAAATGCACCCGTATTTTCGAAGTGTGGCAGCACATCCAAAAAGCCAGAGCAAGAGAAGTTGGTGCCTTTTTAAAGATATATATTTTGCGGCGGTGGACCATAAATCCTGCCGGCGGCATGTGAAAAAGACATTTTAAACCGATACAGAACCCGTGCACAAAACGCTTCAATCATGTGACCAGTTGAGCTTGGGGCGACGCGTGGTGGAGAGCGGCAACGTTGGCAAAAACATGCACCGTCGCGGCTCTGAGCTTTCTAGCGAGGGAGCGAGCGCCATTTCTTTGACAATCTCAAACATCGGTTGCTTTGGCCAGAAGGCACAAACCGCTTTAGAAGTCGGTTACAGTTGCGTGATCCCGGTTCAGCTCGGGGCCCACTCTGCGCGTAACCATGCGGTGGAATGGCAATCTCCTCCCTCCCGTACCACTCACTCCATTAGGAAGTGCGAATGCGTTTGGATTTTTAACCTGGGTGAGCGATGTTCTTAATGGTGTGTGTTTGGCGGTTGAGACGTAAATAAAAAACCGCGCATACCTTCGCGCCCGATGATGGATGTTCCTCCTCCTTTCAACTTACGGTGTGCTTCTGCGGGTAACCAAATGCAATGACAGCGCGAGTATTAGCCTTCCCTCATCTCCTCCCGCAAGAATTTTGTTAAATTTTCTTTCTCGAAGTGTAGCGGTGAAATCGTAAATAAAACTTGCGCTAATGCGCAGTGTGCGTGGCTTGTTCGCCATCGTCGCGCAATCTTTGTTGTTTCCTCCTCCTTTCAAATTCTTCGCTGTTGACAGCGCGAGAGCATTCCCTCCTAGCGCACACCTCAGCGGTGAAAATGTGTGCGGCGGCCTGCGCTCCTCGCCTTTTCCCGTTGTACGTTGCTAGTTGCTATCGGCGGCATCTTTGCTGACACCATCAATCCCGCATCGGCGCTGGAAAAGAACGCAACCCATCGTCTGTCATCTGGCCGCATGTGTGCGGCGGCCTGGCCTTGCCTTTTCCCGGTGTTCGGTTCTGAAGTTGCTATGCACCCCGCACGTGAATTTTTATCCCAAAAAGCGCCGTCGCAGCCGCACAGGGAGGATGTGGCCCCGCTGGTGCGTGCACCCCGCACTGTTTATTTTCCAAAAAGCACCGTTCGAAACGCATGTGGCCCCGCTGGTGCCATTGAAAAAGACTGGATTTTAAACCGATACAGAACCCGTGCACAAATCCTGCCGGCGGCAGTTGCTTCAATCATGTAAACCGATACAGAACCCGTGAGTCAAACCTTGGGGCGCTTCAATCATGTGGAGAGCGGCAGGGCAGTTGAGCAAAACATGCGACCGTCGCGGCTCTGAGCACGAAAGAAGACCCAGCGCTGGGCAACGCCATTTCTTTGGACAATCTCAAACCGTCGCGGCTCTGATCGGTTGCCTTTGGCAACAAGGCACAAACCGCTGTAGAAGCGCTGGAGTTAGTGCCATTTCTTTGACAGCTCGGGCCCCACCTCGCGACATCGGTTGTACCACTCACTCCCATTGGCAAGAAGGAAGTTTTTGCGAGATGCGTTTGGAATTACACGGTTGCGTGAGGTTTATGGTGTGTGTGTTGTGGACGCCTTTGTTTCGCGACAGCTTGTTTCGTTTGTCGTGAAATGGGCACGGTGTGCTTCTGCTGTCCATGATCACTCCAGTGACGTACGCACTCTGCATACAGGAGGTCAATGGTGTGTGTTGTGTCAGCCGCGGCGAGCCGTTCGCCAGAGTTTCGCGACTTGCTGTTCGAAATGCACGGTGTGCTTCTGCGGGTGGAGTGCTTCCCAGTGCCGATTTCTTTCTACGACAGGCGAGTGCAACCCATCGTACGACTCAACCTCGCATGGGGTATGTGCAGTGTGCGTGGCTTGCTTGCAACGCAGTTGTGACGTTGTGTTCGTTCAAACGTCCCCGCAAACCGCGCGCTGGATTGTTTTAAAGTTGAATAAAATGTATGCGAATTTCAAACCCGGGCATTCGGCTGACAGGCAGGAGGAGGCAACCCATCGTCTTTCATGATCGCGGTTAGACAGGCTTGCAAAGCATGTTGTGACCACGTTGTGGCTTCGAAACGCATCTCTGGATTGTTTTAAAGTTGAATAAAATGTACGCAGGTAAGAGAATATCCCGTGTTATGGAAGTGTTGCATTCAATGCAAACGGTTCTCTGAGTTTACACTTGAGAAAAAAGTTTGACCAACGCAACAAATTGTCCAAGCTTTCTTTATCCGCACTCTGCATGTCAGATCAGCCGCGGCGAACGAAGGGTTAACCGTTGGTTAAGCTTGACTCATCTCGTTTTGTAAACTGCGTGCACTCCGCACAGCCCAATCAGATGTCAGCGCGGCGAGCCGACGCTGGCGAACATCATCTCTTTGCCGAAGTGGCGTGAAAAAGCCGCCCAATAGCAGAATGTCTACCGCATAACGAACATCTAGGAATCCATGACGTAGACATGTGAAGATGGCGGCGTCAAAAGCACAAAGGGAAGGATGAGAAAAAAGCGACCAACTTTGCTACAAAATTGTGAGCTTTCCGCTGCGCCTAAGAGAGTAATACTTGGCACAGATGACGTTGGCGACCGAATCTAATGATTGCGCTAGTTCATTTAGTGTGCTCAAAACGCCTTTCAGGGCCCCTTTAAACTTCTCTACCGCACACGCATGGCATCGCTGCCAGTATCACAATTTGAGCGCCTAATCGCCTGAGTTGTGGAAATTTTCCTCTATAAAAGGCGTGCTGACTTTCCGAGATGCGTCCGCTTCTACCTGATGAAAAGCAATGCGCTAACAAGGACAGATCCCCTGAAACTGCGCGAGTGGGCTATGCGTGCATAACGCTTGCGTCGACATCTTTATTTTCTTAAGAAATCGCATTTTTGGTGACAACTGACCGGTCTGTGTTTGCTTGGATGTACGGTGAACATGTGTTTTTGTGTTCCTTCTTCTGTTGTTTGCCCACGCGGCGACGGGTTGTAAGCCAAATCTCGATATAACTAATCACGCGAAACCACCGAAAAGCGCTCGTTGTTTTGAAATATCGTTGTAATAAAAAACTAACGGTTAGAAGCCAATGCTCAAACCTAGGAATGAAAATTACGTACGTTAGCAGCAGAAATGCGTTCAGACACGCAAAGTCTCAAATAAAAAGGTTTCGCTTATTTACAGCTGCTATATTTGCAGAAATCAGTTATTTTCTCCTCGCGCGCGCAGTACGCATGACCGATTAGGAATGCCTCGACATATTCCATGTTGCTCAACAACTCAACGTGTACGTCATTGCAGCGAGCAATGAAAGTCCGGAATTGGTTCATGTGCAGCAAACCGTCAATGTTCGACACGACCTCATCAACTGCGTTCGTTGAACCACAGTCGTCGTCCTTCGCGCCGTCATTCTCACTAAAGATGATGACTGCCTTCGCTTCCTAGCTTTGTCGCTAGCTGCATTCATCTTTGTATCTCGCACAAACTTCGCAGGAAAATCACCAACAACAAAATATAGCTACACGCACACGTGATTAGCGTGAAGAACGACAGATCGGCCACTGTCACGCAACACCACGACAGCGAAAAGGGGCAACCACCTTCGTCGAGGGCGCTTTACTGATGGCATAGAGTTTCTTACAATACTTACTAAGAAATTCTATGACTGAAAGAGGCGAAAAGCAAAAAACACTCGTGTGTACGTGATGTCGGCGCGCGTTGAAGATTCACTGTAGTATAAAATATACCCCTATAAAACTTGCCTATTAAAGTGCACTTAGGCCGCGTGCACTCGTGCTCCCCGAATGACACTTTGGCTACGCGCTGCTAAACGACGACATAAAGTGCCCTTGGCCATGATGTCAGTGCCGATAGCTTGCGTAAATATTCCACAAGATTACTTGAAATTCCAGCTCTTTGTCACAGAGAAACACTGTAAACACTTTATTGTGTTTACATTGTTCAACACTGCAATCGGCGTCTCTCACAAGTCCACGAAAAACTCCGTTGGTAATGCGACTGAAGACCGGCGGTCATAATTTCGCTGTTATACCCTGCGCAGTGAATCCCAGCGGCATTATCGTCGAGGGATAATTACCAGAGGGTGGATTGTCACCGAAAAGACTAAAACTGGAACTCGACCGCAAAAAGCACCCACGCGGCTGCCGCAGCGAACGCAGGCCATGGAAACACGCCTCACCAGGCGGCGCTGGCTCGTCGTTGAGCGGTAGATTATTCTCTTCCTCATCGCTGCTTCTCTTTCCGTAAAACTATCCATAATTAGCTGTTAACATAATTTAAAGACATCTAAACGCTCGTTCTTTTATATTGTTTTTCCCGATTTTAAGACCCCTGTGGCCGAGACAACTCCCTCGGCGAGCCGGCCCGGGTAAAGTGTGTTTCAGGAACACACTCAGCTTAAAGTGCCTTCGCTGGTAAGTGTCATTCGCATTTGCTCTTTAGCTACGCCCAAATGACATTTTAAGTGAAAGTGCACTTAAATAGGCATGTTTGACCGGGGTATTAATCCGGCGCCCTCCAGTGCAGTGCGGCTCATCGCTTGCGTTGCGTCGGCGGGTTCAACCCTACAATAAACGAAGAAAAGACGCAAACGTGGCTAGGCCTGCTGGCTTCTGCACATTACACCACAGCATTGCGGTGGCGCTAGCTGCTGGTGCTCGACATGGAGATGATGATAACATCTGCACTTAGAGAATAATCAGAAAAAAGTAGGTTTCTGTTTCACTCAGCGTTTCTAGGCTGTTACTTTTAGCCATATACGTAATACTGATGTCCGTAGATTATAATAAGGAAAATAAATTACATGCGTTTTTCGGAAATATGCGCCATATCAAAATTCGTAGTTCGGAAAAATTCACAAAAAAATATAGGCAATCTGAGAAACCTGAGAAATTCGCTAATAGCGACTTCGTATTATCGAGATCGGACTGTAGTATATATGCACGTGGATAACTCAATTTGCTTGCCTGCGCTCTCTTGTGTTTTCTGTCATTCCTTCCCGTACTCGTAAGCACATTTATTTTCATCATGCCAAACGACTAATTTGCTCCCCTCAGCCATCCCCCTCGTCCCCCCAGATACATTTGCTTGTACCATCAACTGCGCGAGCTTACACCTAGTCAAACTGCCTTTCAAGCAGTCAGGCTGGCTGCTTAGTTCTTGCCCAACAGTGCCATGTATAACGAGACTGCCTGTCCCGCCTTCGTGCATGAGTATTTGAGGCAGGCGCCAGAAGCGGGGCGGTTCCATACAGGCGACAAGGTTGCTCTTAAGGAAATTGGCTGATAAATTTTATTTGTTTCCAATTTCCGGTCATTGGCCGCGCGATAACTTCGGGTTTTTGGCAGGAGCCGCCCAGCGTCTGCCAGAAAATAGGGCCCGGCGTGCTCATCGCCTCCTTCATCACAGGCAACGCATAGCCACCAGGAGTCACGCTTCTATGATTAAAGGGGCCATGCGGACCAAATGCAAGTTTCAATGGTTCGAAGGATTGCTTCGTTAGAATAACACTGCCATTACTTTTAACTCAAAACTTCACTCAAATGAGCCATATAATTACGAAAAAAGATAATGGCCATGAGACGGGCTAGCTTATTCGCCGCACCAATGACGTATTATAGACAGCTGTGCGATTGGCTGCGGCCGGCAAAAGCAAACGCAAGTTCCGCAGGGCTTAAGCTTGCAGAACGAAATGTTTTCGCCTAAATGTAAGGAATATTCATTTCATAGAAGTAAGTAAGAATGGGCGAGTAACCATAGAAGTTACGGAAGCGCACGTAAACATAGAAGCACCAGTGCGTACTGCTGTAAATACTGCGCGCACTATGCTTGCTTTAACTGCACAGGAGTCCGGCGCTTTGGGGTTCTCACACGACATTGGCGGATTTGTGTAAGCGACATTGTCTTACGTGGCCCTGTTTTTCCAGTAATGTTTAACGAAATGTTTAACGAAACGAGTCCTACCAATTGCAACAAAAACAAGCAGGTGCACACACGGAAGAGCAATGCGGGGATACAACGGTCCCCAGCAGCATAGCGGCGACATCCACGAGGACTTTCGGTAAACAAAGCGTTCCGCAATGCAAAGCAAAGTAACCAGCGTACTATCGTTCGTTTGAAGACCTGTCCGGCTTACGTAGTCGCAGAAGTCACGAAACTCGCCATTTCGCGGGATAATGAAAATTTAAATTAGAGTGATTAATTTCGCTGTGAATAAAGCATCGTTTGCCGCAGGACAAGCGCGGGGGCACCATAAAACAAAAAAAATGTAACGAATAAAACAAACTGGTATTTTGTCTGTACGGCCTTTTTATTCAAGAGGGGCTGGCGCCAGAACCGGGGACTGCTGACCTTCGGGAGCGCTGACAAAGGAATTGCAATGGTTTGTACAAGCTGAACAAGTCATCCCCGTGTTTGTTGGGGTTTCCTCGCCCCTCGCAGAATACTTCTTCCCCGTCTGGAAACTTCGCAGCTCAGGCAACTTTGGCTTAGCGGCATGAATCTTTTGCACAACATTTATCTTCGTATTCCCCTGGAGGCGCTTGAATGACCTGTGGAGACTCGGTATTATCTGGGATGGCGATGATGGCAGATACGACGAGCGCATCAAAGTTAACCCAATAATTATTGTTCCTTTGTTTTCAGCACTTCGGGGTTAGGGAAGATAGCAAAAAATTGAACGAACAGCTTGCCTGTCTCCACCCCTCCAACGTTTTACTTTGCATTCGGTGGGTGCTGAAAAAGCGCCAAGTCATCGCACAGCCTATTAGCCGCAATGGGAAGTATAATTTCTAAAGGAGCGCATTCAAATAAGCACCTTTGAGCATAATGTGGAGCGCCAGGCTTCCGGCGCTTGCTTCTCATATTTACACACTACGGCGTGAAAGGCAGGGACGTCATAGGCGGCGAATGAGGCAGCTTGATGGATTTCGGCCTTCTGAGAATACCATTTGGCAACAGTGACGCCATTGCAAACAAGCTATGCTGTCTAGACTGACTCGTTGCTACGAAGGCCACCGGTGGCATTTACGCTCAATAAGCCGAATAAGGCAGTCTTGATAAAATATTATTAGGAGGAGTAATAGTATTGTAATATAAATACTAGCACTTATTAATAATGTAACTTGAATACAAATAAAAAACTGTATTTTATTTCGACAAAAATATGTTTCATTTGTTTCACGGAGAGATATGGAGATAAGGTTGAATTCGAGTTCTTCGACTCAATCCCTGCTTCCCAAACAAAGTCATGGGGGCAGAGAGTGAAGTCAGATACTGATACCTACCATAAACGAAGACGCGTAGTAAAGACGAGAAGAATAAATAAAAGAATGAACCGCTTTACATCATAAGTATATCTAACGTCTTATAAACGAACGCGCGTACTGAAGACAGAAGAATAAATAAACGAACAAACCGGTTTACATCAGAAGTATAGCTAACGTCTTCTCATGATTGAAATATTTCAATGACCGCAGCCTAAATTAACTAACCGCAATCTGCAATAAAGAAAAAATGTGTTACACAATAAAATATGTTATAAACGGAAGATTGCAAGTATAATTTGAATCTGTATTATTAGAACTACCCTTCTTGTTTATCGTAATATTCTGCCGCATGTTCCAGTACCTTCGATGGAGCACTGAAGTTCTACGTTCAACGTTCTATTTTAATTGCTCTCTTCGATGCTGGATGGCCCATCAAGCTACAAACATCACTTGAAATACCTAATCACAGGGTAATTCATTAAAAGGCGCTCTTGAAAATCGCCGCTTCAGGTGTTACATGCTACGATGGCGGCAGGTGCGTATACGACATTATTACCTCACCGTTATGCGGACGTCAAAACGTTGCGGCAGACGGTGAAGCTTTTCTTTTCAAATTGCCGCCACCTGAGCTGACCGCCTGAGCTATGGGCCTTATGCACTGCAGTTTCAAGTGAGCACGTGGCGCCACCTGGTAGCAGTGGGGTTGAGTTTTTTTTTTGTTTTTTTCATAGAATAAACATACACGGATCAGCTGCTTGCGACGACGAATGGCAGAACGCAAATAGTATCCGATAAGAAATAAAAAACACAGAACCATAGTTGCATTTGCGTATGTGTTCGGTAATTGGCGCACGACCAGCGCAAACAAATTCTATGCCGGGAAAATACACAGACAGGCTTAAAACGAAAGCAGGAGGAACGCTACCAAGCGGGAAAACAATAAACCGATGGACACACACCAGCCACAATTCGGAGACTAGTATCAACAATTTCATATAAATGACTGTTAGATATCTCAAACATACGTCTCTGTGCAACTTGTAGTTTGCGTTCCTGAACGAGGTCAAAGGGACCTTGTTACGCAAAATATTAATGCCTAGCATTTTTTGTCGAGTACTCCCACAGCCAGGACCGTGTAAAGCCCTACATTTCCAACAAAGTTGAGATATCGCGGAAGTTCCATCTGTAGTCACTATTATGGCGCAAATGGATATAACTGGTACCAAGAAATCTTGAAAAACTAAAAATAAGAAAAATATTTAAAAAGTGACGTAAAATGGCAAAACGTATAAGGCATGGGGTTTCACCAATAATGCAGATTTCGCGAAAGTTTCACCTGTAACTGTTATAAGAGCGTAAATGGAGACAATTGGTCGAACGAAATTTTCAAAAACTAAAAAATTGAGAAGATATAAAATAATTACGAAAAATGGCGAACCGTGTAATGCCCTGCATTTCCGGAATATTGCAGGCTTCACAAAAGTTCCGCATGTACTCGTTATAATGACGCAAATGGAGATAATTGGTCGGATGAAATTTTCAAAAACTCAAGAATAAGAAAAATATGGAAAAATCACCGAAAATGGCAACACGTATTTCGCTTGCATTTCCACAATAATGCAGCCTTCGCAAAAGTTTCACCTGTAATCGTTATATTAGCGTAAATGGAGATAATTGGTCTGGCCAAATTTTGAAGCACTATAAAATAAAAACAAATTAAAAAACGCAAAATGGCAAAACGTATAACGCATAACATTTCCACAATAACGCTGATTTCCCGAAAGTACCGCCTGTATTCGTTATATTAGCGTAAATTGAGAGAATTGGTCCAACGAAATTTTGAAAAACTAAAAAAAGAAAGATATAAAATAACTACGGGAAATTGTGAACCGTGTACCGCATTCCCACAACAAGTCAGATTTTGCGAAAGTTCTAAATCTAACCGTTGTAATAACGTAAATGGAGATACCTGGTTGGGCGAAATCTTGAAAAACTTAAAAATGAGAAAGATATTCAAAAATCATGGAAAGGGCAAACGGCATAACGCCGGGCATTTCCACTGTCGTGCAGATTTCGCAAAGGTTTCAGCTGTAATCGTTATAATAGCGTAAATAAAAATATTTATTCGAATGAAATTTTGAAAAACTAAAAAAAGACACATATGAGAAATACTAAAAATGGCGAACCGTGTAAGCTCATGCATTATACACAATAATGGCGATTTAGAGGAAGTTGTACTTCTAATCGGTAAAAAGCGTAAATGGAGATGATTGGTCAGTCAGGATTTATAAAAGCCAAAATATTAGGCTGGAAATAACTCACACTCAAGAGAAGCGGCATAAGAATGCTATGCATTAGTACATAATTCTCTGAATTTCTGCAGGTTTTTTTTTATTAAAACGACTTTTTTGTACGATTTCTTAAACATATTTTTGCCCGCGCAAAACCACTTAGGCTGGCATGTAGTTATCCTCCTATATACCAAATCTCCTATATACCAAATGGTCTTTTTTCATCGGGACTACAATCCTAGAGAAACCATTTGTGAAAGTTATAGCTGCCGCTGTGTGCTCTACTATGTTCGTGCCCCTGACTATGTCGAGTGATAGAGAGGTTAACAACAAGGTAAATAAACGTTTAGAGGCTTTGAATCATGAAAGCTTCCTCAAGCGCATCTACGCCCACAAATATTCGCGTTTATTGACCTGTGAAATCATTTGAAAACAAGCATAGAGATATTTTTCTGAGCCCATCCAACGAACACCCATCGCAGTTTAAGCATATTTACTTGTCGTTTTGCTGCGCAGTTGTATTTTGAAATGCCTTCCTCTACAAACCTGAACCGTCGGGCTCTTGAAGCCGTATATCCTTGGTGCTGCAATATACACACGGACGTTTCGCCGCGATTTCATACTAACAACGAAAACTCCTGGCACCGACAATGCAAATTCGCTTCTACAAGCACCGTGAAAGTTGCGTCGCCGGTATGCTCTTCACTAAGCTATCCGCCAACTGCTCGGTGATACCAGTCCTGCCAGTTATGCCTTTTATTAAGCCCCGACCTAAAGCTGAGCAAATGAAAACATTTGCAGCACCGCCGGGATGCCGCCGGCTTTGTATGCTTCTCGCAGGGGCCCGTGGCCCAGTTTCTGGATGGGTGCAGCGAGCGCGCCTTCTCTCTCGAACAGAGTATCGCTTCCAGAAGGAGCTGCACACACACATGCACACTCCTGCTATAGTGCCTACAATATACTGGCTAGTGTGCCTAGGGCGGGCTCCAGTAGGGCGCCGGGAGCGATGTACGTGTCCGGCTGCCGCTTGGGGCGCTGCCATGCGGGAGTGTGCGCGTTCGTCCGGCCAGAGCAAATCGCACGGTTACCTCCGCGCTGCGTAGCAGACGGCAGCGGCACAACTTTCCATTCCCGCTTGCGACGAAAGCGAGTGAAACCGACGGGAATTCTTTCGCGTGACGAAAATTTGTCCCGACCATTCAACAAAAACGATTGTCGCGTGAGAAAGCGACGGAATACCCGTCGCTTTCGCTCGCTTTCGTCGCAAGTGCGAACGGGCCTTTATCCGCAATCTCCGCCCCACATAAAATAAGTTCTTGCTTGTCGCCTGAGCATGCGGTTGATATCTGACTACGTTACACTGTGCTTGCAAGTGTATTTAAACGATGTCACTGGGTTTGAAACGTAAGCGCTCGGCGTGTAGCTTTGTAATCATTGCGCCTGGCTGATGAATAACAAATACAGTTCAACAACATATCATAGTTTATTCCACCATACAATGGTAGTTGAACATCGTACAAATGATCAGTACCATTCTGTCAATAAAAAGATGGGAGAAGTCGTTCGCCTTGGATCTCACATCTCGCGTAAGTTAACGTGTCAGCTAATGCTAGCTGTTGCGAGCTTCATCCCTTCATCTCCGAATCAAAAGGATGACGACCTTCACTAAGTCTCGGTAGTTGTGGTCCTGCCTGATTTTCTCCTAGGGGTTCGGGAAGATCGAAGTCACTGTAGTTTTCTTCAGGTGCGGCCACGTTTTCAGTCGTCTCCTCGTCCAGCGTCTCGGTGGTCACCCTGCGGCATTTCGCAACCGGCTCCTGCTTACAAGGGTCTCTGATCTTTCCTTTCAATACAAGTTCCGGTATAAGATCCATCGGGTATCACTCCGGCTTGAGCCGCACTTTGTCGCGAGGGATTTCGTTCACAACGCCGTTCACCATGTTATCTTAAACGAACGCTCAATGCAGCTATTGTCAAAGTGCTTTTTCCCATATACTACGGCATTTGGCGTCAGCTTCCTGTCCCCTCTCTTGATCCGCTTCTCCCACTCTGACAACTGTGAAGGGTCAGTCGGTGCTTTGATTGATTGATTGTAGGGTTTAACGCGCCGACTCAACGAAGCTGCGATGAGGCACGGCGTAGTAGAGGGCTCCGGATTAATTTTGACCACCTGGGGATCTTTAACGTGCGCCGAAATCTCGTACACACAGGCGTTTTTGCTTTTCGCCTCCATCGAAAAGCGGCCGCCGCGGCAGGGAATCGAACCCGCGACCTTTTGCTCAGCAGGGCAACGCCTTAGCCACTGAGCCACCGCGGCGAGTTCAGTCGGTGCTTTAAAGAACGACACATTTTCCCTGTTGGAACGGTACCCGCAAGTGCACAGTGGAACAAAACGCGCGTGCTTTCATTTCGCTGCTTCTTGACGCTTGCCATAATCAGGAGCTGAAGTTGGCACAAGCGGAATCAATAAACAGCAGCACAATGGCATCGGCATAAGAGTAAAACGCTGTAGGCGAAGGACGCGGGTTCGATTCCCGGCCGCGGCGGCCGCTTTCTTGATGGAGGCAAGGAGCAAAAACGCCCGTGTGTACGAGATTTCGGCGCATGTTAATGATCCCAGGTGGTCAAAATTAAATCCGGAGCCCTCCACTACGGCGTGCCTCATCGCCTGCGTTGCGTCGGCGCGCTAATAAACCCTACAATCAACAAATCAATACTGTGGGAAAAAAGGCGCACACACCCAGAAGCGAACACCCAGGATATAAAGCACGACCGCAATAAATGAGCCAACGCAGCCAGCGAACCAAACGCACCAACACGGAAAACCGCGGTGGAGCGATAGCGGTGGCACGCTCCGTATAAGCAGCGCTATAGCGCATAGAACATGCGCGTGAACACATATAAGCATTTGCTCGGTACAACTGCTCTGAACAAACTTTTCGCAAACAGCTGCAGCCTCCGTCACCCTTCAGTATTTTCTTCTGATGCTTCGTTCCTATACCGCATGCCGCGTAGCATCCACTGAATTGGTAAACATGCCCCTTGTTTGGGCGGTATACCGTTTTTCACAGCGGTGCAATTAGCATGTTGTCAATTTGCACCTTTACTTTGGCATTGTCAGCTTGGTTTACAGTTAAACAAAGCGGTTTTAGTGACAGGCACGCGAAAGCAACAACCCGGAATACAGCCCGCGATTTGGCGTGGCACGGATACTCGCGCATGCCCGCAGAACCGGTGCAATATCAGCCCAAAACTGCGGGAAGGGGCTGACGGAATGGCTTGCATGTCTAAGCACCCACGCAGAACAATAAACGGTGCATCTCGGTGAAGAAATAATACGCCCACCAGCTATTTATACACGCACGCACAAGGCCACCTTTCCCCCTTCCGAAGCGAAAAACTGCATCGTGTGCTGAAGCAGCACGATGATGATGATGATGATGATGATGATGATGATAATTAGTGGCTTTCCCTTTGAATCGGGGCGTCGGTTGGCCGCAACCGACTTGCCAGTTTTATTACTCCTACTCGCCCTACTCCCAGCTAACCTAATAGATTTGCACCCTCCCTCCCATCTCCCTCTCTTCCCTGTTTAAAAACCCCGTTTTTTTCTCCCCTCGCTGTTCTAAATTCTCGCCCGTATGATTACCCCGCCTGCGTACTCATCCCTTCCCTACTTTTCCTCCACCACCACTCCAGTCGCCTCTTCGTCACCTCTATGGCCCTGAAGTTGAGATTCACCCTCGCCCCAAATCCTAAAGCCTCCACCAGCGTCGTTTCCCCCTCACCCCGCGGTGGTCGTATCTCTGTGCACTTCCTGACAATATGGCCTATAGTTTCCCGATCACTGCCGTAGCACGCACATGTTTCATGCTGCTGCCTGTAGCTACCCGTCTATGCCCGGGTTCTCAGGCACACTCCCGTGCCTCGAAGAGCAAAGTACTGCCTCTCGTATTGTCATAGAATCCCTCCTTCTTAATTTCCCGTTTCTCTGCCCTATGAGACTCCAGAGTTTTTTTCGCTTCCATGTTCTGTGCCCACTTCTTCATCTCTGCTGCCTTTACCTGCTTTTTAACTGTTGTGTAACTGCCACTTTCCCCTACCGAATTTCCGTACCGTTTGGTCAGCTGTCTGGTCCTCCGTCTCCACTGCGTGTCCACGCTCCTCATATACAGGTACTTAAACACCCTCGCGGCCCATTTTTCGTCCTCCATGTCACGAAGTCGCTCCTCAAACTTTATCTTGCTCTGCGCCTCCCTCGCCTCGAAAGACGACCAGCACATATCCCCTTGTACCGCTTCATTTGTAGTTTTGCTGTGGGCCCCTAGGGCCAATCTGCCTACCGCCCTCTGATTTACCTCCAGGCCCGCTTGGGTCTCTGGCTTCATGCACAGAACCGAATTTGCGAAAGTTAATCCTTGTACCATGACCCCTTTCCAGACTCCCCTTACCACCTCGTATTTGCTGTATCCCCAGAGGGCTCTATGCTTCATTATGACCGCGTTCCGTCTTCCTTTCGTCTTAAGGTGCGCCTCATGCGGCTGCGTGTAATCTTCGCTGTCGTTCAGCCATACTCCTAAATATTTATTCTCTTTCACCAATGGTATTTCTACTTGCTGCACTGATACTGTTTTTGCTCCGCGCCGTCGTTAAAGACCATGATCCCCGATTTTTCTCTGCTAAAGGATAGCCCTAGGTGCGTCGCTTCTTCACCGCATATATCCATCAAGCCCTGCATACCTATCCATCAAGCCCTGCACACTCCCGCCAAACGGTGCCATCTGGCGGCCGCAGTGGGCTTTCATTGCAAACGGCGCCGCACTCTCCCATAGCGAAGCGCTCCGCTCGACACACTAGCCAGTATACTCCTGCACTCTTTCTCCTCGTAAGTGGCCTCGCGGGTTTTCGTCTTTTAATTTTTATCTACCATTAGGGCGATGCCAGTGGTGTTCAGTTGAAGCCATTGCGAAATGACAGTCTGTCCACGCGCAGCGCGGAGACAATTCCGCGCTTGTATACAGGTGGTTTTGGTGTGATGAATCGCTTTTCTGTCACCCTTACTAACCATTTTCTGTTTATTAAAGCACCGTTTGGCTGTTCGCATCTCTTTGTAAAAGAATAGTTCTTTCTCTTTCTCTTGCTGGTAATCGTAGTGAGCTGAATTTCATACTTGGCGTCGTTGTCTTCTCGCGGAATTCAGGCGTTATGCCTTCAGGGTCCGCAAGGTGGCGTAGAACGCAGCACATCAGTGGCGCCGCGATACCAACGCACGAGGCCCATAGTGTAGGTGAAGACATTAGGGCTGCTTTCAGTAGAGGTGCGTACGGCTACTTGAGTTGCGGGTCTAGGCTGTATCATCAACTAGTTTCTCAAATGTAAAGCTGTGTTTTAAGCAATACAGTCGACTCGCGATAATTATAAGTCGCTTACTTGAAAGTTTCGTTTAATTGGAAGTGATGTGCTTCTGCCAGCCATTTTACATGCAATCCAAAAGAAAAAATCCCACCATCTACACGAAGTGAATGATGATGAGAGGGGCGAAGCTAAAATGCTTATCGTTGAAACCGGGAAAACATTATTATAGGTCTTCTTGACGGCGCGCACCATCTGAATGAGTGAAAGACATAAGGCGCGCTCGTAGCCATGCTGGCATCTTGGTTTGTAGCGCAGTGGGAATTCTGCCACGTACCACCCGTCACGGCCAGAGAGTCGTGGGATCAAAACCGGGCGCCGCCGCATTAAGACCACCACTCCTCGCTCGCAAAGCTTGAGACTTCCCACCGCTCCGTTGACAAGTCCGTCGACGCCGTCGATGTTTGTGGTGATTATGTAGGGCTTGTTTGGGACGATGAAAATCTCCATGGATAAGTTGGCGAATCCGGTGTGTGACATTTTAGCCACCTTGTCCGTCGCCTTTTGCAGAGCGTCTTATGTCGCGTCCCCCGGGTAAATGTCTTGAACTCGCAGGCGATGAACGACAACCTCTTCTCCTTCCTCACCTCCTTGCTCGGTAGCAACGAACGCGTTGAATGTTTTCACCTCTTCGGCCAATCTTTGGTTGGCCAATCCCTAGGGGGATCCTGCCACAAGCATCATCGTGGTGCCGTGTACAGCAGCAACGATGGACGGGACAGGGCCCGAGCAAGAGGAGCTTCGCCCCTAAAAATCGATCAATATTACATTACAGTACCCATTACATCTGGAAATTGGTAGTTATTGCGAATGAGAAAAGGTGATCGTCCTTTTATAATACAAATTTAAAATTTTCAAGAGCAGAAACAGCGCCGTGTTTTCTCCTGACCTCTGCGCCATCGCCACTGAGGCAGCCTGCAGTTGATAAAGCCGCAGACCACATGTCTCGCGCCAGCTATGCATGTCTCTCTTTTAAAGTTCGCAACTATTTTGTTCCTGCGGACAGCGTTGTGTGCTCAGTCGCTGTGGTGGATGCTTCAGGCTTCGATTTGAGGGATCAGTTTCAAGTACCGTGGAAACCCTCGTCGTTCGCTCGATTTGGGGACCAAGGTCGAGGTGCAGAACGAAATCAAGAAGGGGACGTGTTGCAGACAACAAACATGCTGCTTTTCTGCTCTTTGTTTAATTGGAAGTTCCAATAATTCGAGTTTTTTTGCTGTCCTCTAAGACTTCGCATTCACGGCAGTAAACAGTTGTGCCATTATGGCGAGCGAACACGTCTGTAGCTGTTGCTATGCGCATTATTTTGTGGACGCTGCGAGTGCCCTGTTTGCAAAGTAATATCATTAGTTCTCGTTAAAAGTCTTAGTCACTTGCCTAGGCCCCCTTTTTTTCTTTACCACGCACTGACGACACGCGGCTGTCAATTTTCTGCGCCCTTTTCTGCGAATTGTTTTTTCGGCGCGATATACAAGATGAAATTAAAATGTGTTCACCGTATAGGAGGGCATTGGTAATTCAGCTGAGAAGATTTTTAATTCAATTGAGCCAACTGTATATTATTACCAACCCCTAAAATACGTGTCGCTACTTATTGCAACGAGATAGGCGAGCGACGTAAATCCATAAGAACATTCCAGCCTAAATAATGCGGCCATTTCTGTATGATTTCCGAGAAGAATGCGCCTAAACCACCTGCGTGCAATGTTGTCGTGATAAACATCTTGCACTTAGCGTGAACAATAATGGCTCTGGCACATGTCAACTGAGCATTTGTGCGCAAAACTTTAATAACGAGTGCTGTTTACGAGAGCGTTTATTGCGTTATTAAAAAACAGGACAACAACTTTCGCCTGCCAAAGCTACGTAGTACTTGAGTGGCAGAGCGTGGCAGTTATCAGTAAGCATAAGACAATGCGAACATGCATGTAAAAACAAAAGCCAAATAAGAGAACATCGAATTCAGAGAAGTAACGTGTACATAAGATACATGGTAAATATTAATGGTGGTAGAAGTTCGCAGCATATTTAACATGAATTTCGCAAAACGTGTTTACTTTGTATCTTGAATTTATGCTAGAAATATCACCCCGAAGTTCGTTTAATGCAGCCGCAAACATAGTAAAGTCCCGTCCTACGTCAACGCCTGTGTTGCAACTAGGAATCACGTAATGCTCTATTGGTCGAAGATTGCGCGTAGGGACACACAGCGGTTAAAATTATGATTCCACAAATGTTTTAAAGCAATTGTTTCGCTCAACAAAAAATCAACGTTCCGAAACGTAAAGTTTTGAACACATTACTCTTGCACTCATCATTCACATCGCAGATTATCTTCGTTAACAGAGAATGAAAATTGAATATATTTTACTATTTATCCAGCGCATGACCAAAAAAAGGCATACAATATGATCCCGTTTAGACGAAAGCCATACACCGAACTATGTACTACAGTTTACGAAACAGACAAACGTGTGACGCCAGATAGGGGGATAGCGTCGCGCTCCCAACTCAGGTGGGTCAACACAGGATTGAAGAGAAAAGAGGCAACAAATGGTTAAATAAAAATTTTAATTAACACATAGTTTGGACTGGTGCCGATGCGCTCAACCGGCGAGATGTGGTGACTCGTAGGAACGGGTCGAGAAGGAGGGTGCTGGTGGATCTCGAGGGACGGGAACTCTCGCCCTGGGGCCAGGGTGCACGGGTGCGCTTGCTCTGTTGGCCCAGAATGTCCGGGACTCTCGTATTGGGGTGCGCGGTGACGTGCACGTACACTCCAGGGCGGTGGAACTAATCTAAGACTGCTGTTGCGGGATCGCTGGTTTGAGTAGGTAGAACTCGCGGGAGGCGATGATACCGTTGTCTCCGATCTCGTGCCGGGATGCAGGAGCCTGCTTTCGGATGGCTTCTACGGTGATTCCCCACGGGATCGGACGCCTTCCGGCGGGAAGTCTTCCAGCATCTTCTCAACTTCCTGGTCGTGGCAGGACTAGGGCAGCGTTTGTAGCCGTTGAGCCTCGGACGAGACGAACGCGACATAGACTGTGCCGCACTCTTTTCCTTCTTTCCTCTTTCTCTCTTCCTATCTATTGCAACCCCCTTCCCTTCCCTGGACTGCGTTGTAGGAGTGTGAACTTCCGACTGAGTTCATCAATATCTCCAGTTCTTTTATCTTCTCTGTTTCTTAATAAACCAGCACCTCCCCCCTCCGCGGGTGCGTGGAGGGAACGGAGAGCTGGTTTCGGAATCAAAGTGGCTCGGCCGGTAATTGCATGCTCCACGCTCTTACGTGACGCCTACACTGGGCGCCTGAGGGTCAGCATGAGGACGTCTCCAAAGGACGGTCATAGCCCGGGCGAGGGCTGGTACGGAAGTTGGATCTTCCGTGATTGTTTGCACGTTGTCTGCTGCCAGTGTCAACGTCAGATAGTCCCAAGGGCATTCTACCAGAATAACTAATCTGGTAGAAAACACCAGAAACAGACCAAAATTTCGAACAAACGTACACTGAGTGTTCCAGGATAAGTCACTTTCAAGAAAACATCAGAAATTATTTAACAAAAAGCGTTTATGCGAGGAAAGCGCAAGTACAAGGAGAACAATGAGATTCGTGCAGAACTGGCTGCCGATAAGAATGTAATATTGTAATACATTATTACTAATTTTCAACCAATCATTCCATTTTTTTAGACGTCTAGTGCAACCCTAGACGTCCTAGGGTCTTGATACCTGTGCACCGTATAGAATATGTAAAAAGCAAAACTCTTAAAAAACAACAATCAAGACGATTCAACGCAGCGAAATGCCCCATGTCAGGCAAAACATTACAAAATATAGTAATAGAGTAAAAATGAATCAGAAAGCGAACAAAATCTCAGTGTTGCAAGCGCCGGCACAGACCTGGAGAAGCGTTCATGGCACATAAAAACCTTAAACCCAGCAAACAAAAACACCATATGCACATAAGGCAGAAAAAGTGTCCACATACAATACAATTGGGATGGAAAAAGTCGAAACACCACATAAATTTTCGCGATGCAAGCACTGACCCTCAAACTGATAAAATATCAAGGAACAAGAAACAGTGAAAGCAAAGAAGCAAACAAATATAAACGTAAAAACTCCAATTGGGTGTCTTTTGCAGGAAAGCAAGCAGATACACAGCCATCTTTTATCTTACGCAGAGTTCATTTCTACGGCTTTAGGAACCAAATGTTTTGTACGCTCACCTTGCGTTTTGACGGGCTTCCATAAAAACCATCGCATCCTGCCTCCTTCCTCTACGCTATGAGTACAGCGACCATTAACGACTATTCGAACCATTCCCACAACATTCGCATGCATCTCCGAGATTCTCCGCCACGTCGCACGCATGAGATGGATAGAGTAAACTGGCCGGGACCCGGACACCACGGCAGCAACAATCTAGAAATTTGTTATTCCACTGGTCCCTTTGACACCACGTCCGTCGTCGATTTGCTACGTCGGTTTCTTAAATCTCTTCCCTCGACCTCAAGCTGAAAGTGGTTGTCGTGTGCTTCGTACGCCCTGACAACATGCAAAAGACACCGTAGCCTAACCTTACTGAAAGATTTACACCGAGTGTTGTAAGGACACCCTTAGTGTCTATCCTCTACACGGGCCTCCCTTCAAGCAGGCCTTCGTTCGCAGAGATGCCGCTAAAAGTAATTGGGATACAAATATCGTGATGCATGTGTTACACCCATAAATGCAGGTACTACAATAAATTTAACTTTCACGCAAGGGGATATTTCAGTGATACTTCAAGCAGCCCGCATCCCCAGCCCACTCGATAGTCACCGCTGATGTCTTGTGGCTGAGTGGGACGCAAATGGTGGTCCGCGACAGGGGGATCTAGAGGTCAATTTCTGAGGATGTATCCGCTACAGCCCCATCAGTGAATACATGCGCACGGGCTCTATAGTTACACGCAATAGCTCGGATAACCTCGTGTTTGCCTTAAACGCGTTCTCTTTGTCCCTCACTCTCCGTCTTTTGCAGATACAAAAAGCAGGTACTCCAAAATACAAAAAGGACGCCCACTAAAATATTGAAATAATTTTTTTTCAGAAACTTCACCTTGTCAAAGTGCACTTTTCTGGACCATTATCTATAATTCAAATACATGGCACGACGAGTAATCACTGATACAGGTAAACTATCAAGAGAAGTCAACGACAGTTTCGGAACGCAGGGAAGCGACATTTGTTACACTCCACTAAAAGCAGCATTCCAAAGAGCTCCGCCGAATGTCTGCGTCATTCTGCTTGACTGCGTCTTCGGTGTTTGATCTTTTAAAGGTTTATTTCAGAGATGGAGTTTGCTCTGATGACCTTCGGCAAGTCCGAAAAACTTGCGTCATAGCTGACTCTGTGGCAAAACAAAAGAAGTATATTTCTTTAGAAAAATCAGCGCTTGCCCGCAGACTGACCGCAAGTTTTTTACCTCCAGCGCGATGGCAATATTCTTCAACAGCCAGCGGCACAATAACACAACAACAATCCTCGCGCCTAGCAAAGGACACCACAATTTTTCACGAGGTCCACAAGAGACGCAACAAAATGGTTTCTAGAAACTAAAATGCCCAGTTTCGATATCCACCGCCGTTTTAAAGTTAACAGCGATAAGCAAGGAGGAAGGTGGGGAGACGATACCTGGTGGCGCCTCGTCTCACACTTCGCCATTCACTTTTTAATCAAGATAGTCTTTTGTGGGCTACCCAAACGCAGACATTTTGGTCAGTTTGTCTATCTGTCCCTAGATTCATCCCCCTGCCAAAAGTTATTGTTACTCTTGAGTGAGCCGTTTATATGGTCAAAACATTTCTGAATACCTAAATCTAGAAGCACGCTTTATATTTGTCAATACTTTTCAACATAACGACAAGACTGGATATATTTTATGCAGGGCCTAAATACGTAACTGGAAAATTCAGTGTTCTTTAATTAAAGACTAGCGGAAATACCCGGCGATGCACGGGTGGGCCACTGTTGTAATCACACGAATGTGTAAACAGTTTTGGACGTGTCATAATTTGCATTGATGGCCTCAATAGAGGCCATCAATGCAAAAGCCACATTTGTTATCACCAGCAAGGAGCGGTGGTATACCGTGCTGCGGGGCCGCCCAAAGGCTTCCCATGCCAAACTTCAAAAAATAAGGGAAGCTCACACTATCGCGTAAGACATGAAGGCAGGAAAACTGTACGCAACCTTCACGATAATGAAGATGCTTTAGGTCCACAGATTTCAGCCGATTTGCATCCTCTGCACTGCCACAACGACCTTTACTGTATCATTCTTGTTATAAGTGTGACCTTCCTTAATTTTGTTTCAAGTGATAATCGTTCGACCTCACCTTGGAATGGCGTAGGCTATGACGTGTCTTTCTCGTTCCCAGCAAGTGTTGCCACGATTACCGCGAACCATGGAGTACTGATTGGCCAATCTTGGCCAATCCTTCATAAGTGGGTATGCTTGACTTTAAAATCGTGCGCGGGGGACGGTGGGCGGTCACCCCGAGGCAGGCGCACACACGACCACTCGGCACTTTCTTGGTGTTATTTATCTGGCGGACAGTCACCGCAGTATACTATTTACAACCCACAGCATACTATTTAGAGAAAATTTGAGAATAATACTACATGTGAGTGATCTGTAACCGCTGTTCCTCCTGGTTGATTGTTTTTCGATATAGTTTTTATAACTTTGAACATTTTCCCTTCAGATTTTCTATAAGGGAAATATCCAGGAAGGTTTTCTGAAAGTTTTACAGCCTGTCGAATTTGATATACCGTCGGGCATATATTTCACTTATTTTGTTTTACTATGTTAGTTTTATCTTTTCTGGCGCTGTTTCATTGAATATTACTATAACAAAGCACCTAGCCAGCTCCCAGATGTTTGCTCTTCTTTCTGCTATGGAATAATTCGAGCGATGTTCGTTCGCCTGTATTTATTCCTGTTTTTTTTTTCGGCAGTTGATTGACATTTTGTTAGAAGGGCGATAACCCGCATGTGTCGCCTGCCCTTCAAACGTTCCGTCAATCGAGTCGCTTGAGGGTATGGTAGGTCAGTGCCGCTGAAAAAGCCGATACAACCTATCTTACATCTGGCTTCTCATTAACCGACCATATGTATATATACGGGGTTCATAAATCAGAAGGAAGATGTTAGATTTTTTTTTTAATGTGCCCGATTCTCAGTCCTGTAAAGACCAATGTCCACCAAGCGGCTTCATTCTAAATACCAATGTCTGAACAGCAGCTGCTCTCTCCCTTTTTGAAAGGCTACTTTCATGACGGCGAAAACCTTCTGTCTAGTGGATTCGTTTCTAAGCAATTGATAGTTACCTTTATGTGTCATATGAGTGTCGTAGAGGGGTGGTAACGAACTGGATTTGAAAGGTATGCAGTGTTGGACGAGGGCATTGACTTTATCGTTAATATGGCCATAAATAGAAAATACATCTTGGTTCGATGTTAAAGAACTATGCTTCAGTATTTCACTCAGCTTCGTTCCAGAAACGAAATACGTTTTCCAATCTGAGAAAACGCAAAACTATTTAAAGACTAAAATTTCCCGTAGTTGTGACATGTTATGGGCATGAGTAACGTCATATTGGCCACAACTAATAGTATAATTTCAGTGTGCTAACTGCATGCAAGGATTCAAGTGATAAGATCAACGGAACCAGATGCCCTATCACAACCATACAGTCATCTTCTTAGCGATGGGTGTGTTCGGCGGCCGCTAATCTCACAAAAAAGACTCCTTGACCTCATAGAAAAGCTGCCGGAAAGTGGCTAGAGAGGGCGCCGCTGCATCACATGTTTACTTGGGGCACGTGGCAGGAGTTTGTACTAGTCCAAAAAGAAGCGCCCGAAATTGTCCCTCTCACGTCTGGAGTTCCACAGGAGAGTGTCCTGGCTCCGGTTGTCTTCCTCATTTACATAAATGATCTACCACCCAATACAAATAAAAATCAGGCTCTTCGCTGTTGACTGCAATATTTACCGAGAAATGAATTCACGTGGTACTGACATACGTCTAAATGGGACTTTAAAATCCGTTTCCAAGAGGTGTGATGATTGTCAGATGAAAATAAATGTACACAAATCTGCATATTTGATGGTAACGAGAAAACATGCATCGTACACGATAAGCGGCACGCCCCTCACCAGGGTTACAGAGTATAAATACTTAGGGCTAACCATAACGCATAATCTTAGGTGGGGCTCTCAAATCAACATTACGTCATTTGCTTCGATATGGCTATTTTTTCTTATGCGCCACCTGCACCTTGCGCCACTTGAGGCAAAGCTGCTTGCGCACAAAACACTCGTGAGAACAATCCTAGAATACGCAAAGGTCGTCTGAGTTCCTCCCGAAAAATGCGTATTCACAAAGTTGAAGTAATACAACGACAAACGCTTTGGTTTATATTTAACAAATACAAAAATAACAGACGCCTTTTGAGTTACTAAAAGAAAGCGGAATTCTTGACCGTGGAAATTAGTGCAAAATCAGCGCGTTTAAAGTGTATGTTCGAATTGCTTCATAAACATCAACATTAATACTTCAAGCCTTATCTCGATCGTACAGACGCGACCTACGCGTAATAAGCACTCATTTACACTTAGTAAATTATCTTGTCACATTGTCTCAAGACCTCCTTTCTCCCTCTAGAAATAAGGGAATAGAAAAAAGGTAACTAGTGGTACTTCACGAGTGGTAACTCAATGCCTACATTTTTAATACTTGTTGGAAAACAGATGGTGGTAATATAATTTCATTTAGCTCTAACCATCTGGAGCTACACGTATTATAAACTGTGGTCAGCGTTTTACTCTTATAAATCTTGTACAGTATTTGTATGTATTGCCTAAAGAATCAACCAATTGTAAATCTTTTCAAAAAGTCAGGAATACTTTGGGACGATGTTTTAGTGGTTATTGCACCCAATTCAATTAATGTATTTTCAAGGTATAATATGCACACCGTGTTTACTGAAACTGCTGTGTTCTTATACATTAGTATTGTGCGCTGTGTTGCTATGCTTTTTGTGCTGACTATCATAGTCTGTGATGCTTTTCTATGCATCAATGTACTTTTTTGCCCACCTCCTATGATCTCTCGCAAAATTGGCAGTATTTCTAAATAAATGAAATAAATTGATATCCGTTAATAGATGTTTGCGACAAAAACGTATTAGTGTTATCGGGAAGAAGCCGTTTCCTCGATGGACCAAACTTTCATTTGTCTTCATGGCTCTTTTAACCCTGTTCCTAGTCTTGCGAAATCGACGTTTGTGGTAATAGTTGTATTAGAGGCAGATGTGTTTGCCAGCATTCGCTGTGGGCTGCCTTAGAGGTAATAAATTATGTACATTTCTTCGATATGCTTGTTGCTACCGCATGTTAAATTTGCGGACGTTTGGCAATAGGGCGGCCATTTTTTCAGTTCTTCGGCACTATACGAGTATTCTCTAATCTTTCGTTCTTACCGCGGATTTGCCAATTGCATAATGTCAACAACATTCTCTCGGTTGCTTTATTTACTAGTGTTTGTGGGGACAGGTGAATGCGCTGCACGCTGTATTGGGCGGGCATTTGTAACAACGGCATTCTGAATGTCTGAAACCTCTACAAGCGATTATATTGTTCGTAAATCAGTTCAAGGTTCGCGTACTCAGGTTCTTGTAAGCGCGACCCAATATGCGCGTTTACAGCCATATTTCAAGTGGAAGCAAGTGGTGAAGTCAGAATAAAGGCGCCTAACCGCGCCCACAGACAATAGAAATTTAAGTGCCGTTTCGCCGCTACAAATTTTGGGTGGTTCTTCACGTCTGCGCGCATCACCAGAAACAGCTCAAACTCGTCCTCCGCAAGCGCACGAAAAGCATCAGCCGGTACCCGTCCCCAGCCAGACACTTCCCCACCTCCTCATTAGGATTGACAGAAGAGGAGCGAGCCTGGCAGGCCCTCCCCCAAAACGAGGCAGTCCTTGGGGGCGATTGATAACAGCAGGAGTACCCCAGCGATGCGGAAGCCTTTATAAAAGGGCTAATAAAGACATCTCTCTCTCTCTTTATATATCTCTACAGGCGTCAGAAATGCTGGCTTTTACCTAGATGTGCGATTTACTTCTGCCGCGATATAATTTCGTAGCCAACAGATTGTCACCAGTTAGAAGATATGTTTAACTTATGGCTTGCTGAAAATATTTGTCTTCTATATGCGGCCAGTTAAGTGGCCACTGTATTAAATGATCTGAAACCAAACTTTGTAAAAATAGAGCCCTAGCTTCCAATCAATGAAGGTTCAATCAATCAATCAATCAATCAATCTATTAACAATATTTTCTTTGGAAAGGAACGTACGGTACTCAAAGCTCGTGCAGCTTGACGATGTCCTGATCCCGTTTGAGTGTCCATTGAGGTATAAAAATTGTTTCTTTAAGGACTGACGAGCCCGGACCTTGGGATCTAGCGTGAACAGGTGGAGAAGGCCTGGACCACCAGCCGAGCTCAGGGTATCCCTGAATAGGGAAGCCCCCACCGGGCGGGTGCCCTAAGATCTGCACCAGTTTGACAAATAAAGATTTATTCATCATCATCATTAAGGACTGCCAACAAGAGTCATTTGGTATATATATTCGCACTAGACCTACCTTAGCGATTCTACTTGGACGAGCTCTCTCCCAATACACATAGAACATAGAAAAATGCGTGGTACACCGTGTATACGCAACGCATTGCGGAGTCTTATAGTGGGCCCATTCATATTAAAGCGAAGCTCTCTATGTGCCACTGATTGTGTCCGTGCGAACCAGAAAACGCACTTCAGGAAAGCCAAGTTTCTCTAACGATAATGATGACCGTGGGTGAAGGGATTCCCGAGGTCGCAATAGAATATAGGTGAATGGCGTTATAAAGGCGAGGTGTATCCAATTGTGCGCTTCGGACACGGTCGGATCAATTTTGATTTGGTGATGGGTGCATGTAGGTACAAAATTAGATAAAAAATCATGCACCCCTCCATCTAACGACGACGATGGTGAACGCGACGCTTTCTTTGTGCGAAATCAAATGGCGAACGGTCAAAGCCAAAGCCGCTGCAATGAAAAGTGCAAACTGCGTGCGAGTAAACGCCAAATCAGAATCTCAACGAGTCAAAGTCCGAACCGCTTGCGAGGCGAATTCCAAAGTAAGACGACAACCAAGGAATCCCTCACGCGGAAGCTTCGCGTTCAAGCACAATCGTCGCTACACAAAGGGGTGCATGATTTTTTGCTGAGGGACCCAGTCCACCCTTGGTGGTATATTTTTTCTGTATGAAACTTGTTTGTTATATAAAAATAATGAGAAAACCGGGTTTGTATAACGTTGTCAAATACACCACTGCTGCTTTGTGCAACACCGTGGGTGCCTGACGCTCATCAAGGCTTCGGAGCACATGCACAGGCTTCAAAGCGTTCGTCAGATGTTGTGTAGTTCAAACATATTCTCTCCTAATCGTCGCGACCCGGGCGCTTTATGAAATCAACTGCGCAATTGTAACCGCGTTTTCAACATAAAGGAGTTTATTAAAAAAGCGGTTTAGTGGAACCGATGGTGTTCTGTCAAAAAGCTAATGCATTTCCCCATAAACTGGTTGTTCTACCGAAAAGCTCTATGATCCCTGGACACGATGCGTGCGTGAAATCGGGATTCCATTGTGTCAAAACCGTTACTTGAAAATCACGAAAAATGAATGGTTCAAGTAAGAAAATACGCGCCTGAATCATAAAGAAGGAGTCAATAGTATGTCTTTATCTCATAAATCGCGCATCAGTATACCTTTAAATCGCTCGTAGTTGCGTTAACTTAGTGAGCGAAAATTCGTCGCATGGGTGTGTTCTTCGTTTGCGATTAGTGTCTTTGAAGGTTTGACAGTCGATTGGACGTGGTTTCAACATTGCTTTGACGCACTTTTAGCTTTTGCGCTCTTTAACTTTCTTTAAGAAGGGATGGTAAGATTTTAAATCTTCTAGTAAAACATGTAGTACTGACGGAGCTCACTCAGCATGCTAAAGCACCATCCAAAGTAAAATACCTTGATGTATTTCTTCTGCAAGAAGAGAGAAGGGAGAAGAAGAGCATGAGCGGTGGGAGAATAGAGACAAGGGTGAGAGTCGCGTTGCAAGTGGATCCGAAAACGATAATTTACAAAGTACTATCGCGTTTGGGTTTGAAAAAAAATGGGTGCCCTTCCATTCTGTGAAAATGGATGAACTGCGAAGCCGGACGCAGTCGACGAATGGCACGAAAAGAACCACGTTAGTTTGTAAGTTGCGATTGGGCATACTTCCTAGCCATTTAGTTGAATAAAACTTAGAAAGGCTCGAGCTGTATACTAGCCAAAAAGCATGGGGCTTTCCTCCCAAGGCGTAGGCATTTTACCGTCTTTGTAACACAGAGCCCAATCCGCTCGACCAGCAAAGACAGCACACACGTCGCATTCGGCTGCTTGACGTCCACGTGTAAGCCTCTTACCAGCCCAACGGGCATAGGTAAGGAGATGAAGCCTATAGCTTTGCGTGCATGCCCCCCCGTGCTCCGTCCAATTCCGCACGCTCACGCATAAATCGGCAACCGCTTATCCACGTGCCTAAAGGGGAAGACAACAGATTTTAGTCGAATATATATTCTCCATCCCAAATGGTAGGACATCCCTTAAAACACTGAACGCGAAACGTTTTTGCTGATAACCTCTAGAACGCAGCAACTCGACATTTTTAGATATACGAGCCATATGTGTCACCCACAAATAATTCTGGCAACCATGACTTACAGTACCGCACAACATACTTTTGTATTTTTACATAACAAAAAGCGGTATATAAAAACTTCTCCCCAGCTAAAATAGTGGTGAATTGCAGGCTTTCTAATTCCTTTATGTGTTTTTAAACTCTAGAAGCAACCACCTATTTGCATGGTGGCGCCAACTGTTGGGATGTACAAAGGTAAAATGCTGGCCTCATGTTATGGAGGCCGGCAGTGCGATCCTCCGTTGGCGAGTTCTTTTTTTTAAGCAGCCATTGCCGTTTTTGGAAATTTAGAGCGAATATTTCGGTAGACGAAACGCCCCTGACTCAGGCAGAATCGTCACACAACATACAACACCAGTAGGAAGCTCCTTCACTGGCTCTGTTTACTGAACGCTTCCATTGATTCTGGGAATGGAGGTTCATTTGGCCACACTGAGAGCAATCCAGGGGCGGCAGGCGACGTGTCTTTAAATTTTCAAAAGAATGTTTCCAGCGGCGGCAGGCGGCATGTCTTTAAAATTCTCAAAAGAATGTTTAAAAATACATATCCAATTCAAACTTATAGAAATACTTGTGTTAAACGGTATTCAATAAGTGAATAAACATTTCAGCGTCTTCAGTAGCTGCAAGGTGTGCAGGTCACGTGACCAGATGACGTATGTAGTGTCAAGTGTTTACACTACCAACCACCACCTTTGAGATTTCGAAAGTTTAGTGCCAAATTGAAATTGCTTCCGCGAGCTTGTTTATAAATTGCTTGTGGTTACCCCACTATATAAAACGCTGGCTTTTATGTGATATATACCGGAGAAACATCGGTTGTCTGTCCCTTTAGACGTGAAAGACAGCGGCAAAAAATAGTTGTGAAGACACGGGTGGGCGATGGCGAGGAGGAACGCCGGAGCAGCGCCCAGTAAAGTGGCTTCACTGGAATGAAAACAGGGTAGCGTAGACATGCACTGTTTCACCGTACAAAGAGTGGTTCGACGTTGTGTGGTGAAACGTTTGGCTTGCGACGCCCCACCGATCCGGTTTAACTAGACACCGAGGGGCGTGGCTTTATAAATCAGACGTCATCTAATAACGCGTGCGCATTTGTGAGTATGCCGATCGTTGGATATTATAGCGACAGCAAACCTAACGAAGCCGCCGTTACTAAGTGAAAGTGAGTAACGCATTAACGTCTGTACCACAAGTTTTCTGACAACGATGTTTACAAATCTTCAGGTTATATGGGTTTGCAAGGCGAAATCCACGTGATTTTTTTTCCCATGCCTTCCCTGTTTAGCTTCGCGTGATTGTTCACTTTAACACGCAGAAATTATTCTTTCCTTTATTTCCGTAGCTGGTGTATACTTGAAGAAAAATAAGGGCTATTGACTAAAAGGCAGAGCACTCCGACCAACTGGAATACATATCATACAAAACATAGTTCAAGCAAACGCGTGGCTTGCTATGTGTAAGGCATGATCAACAAAAAAGAACCTTGTCTTCTTAAATCTATTTTATGTATATCAAGTGAGCAGAAAAGTAAAGTAGGTATCAAAATTCCTTCACTATTAAATTAGGGGCTCCTGCTACTGAAACCTTGTCTTAATCTAAAATAAAATCTTAAAATATAATCTATAAATCCAAATCTTGTCTTAAAAACCTTGTCTGAAATGTATTTCTATGTATATAAAGTAAGCAGTAAAGTAAAGTAGGTATATAAATTCTTTCACTATTAAATTAGTGGCCTGCTAGTGAAACAAGTCTGCCAGACACTGCGATGAATAGTACTGAATGGTTGATCATATACTAAAATGCCAACGTCCTTTGTCATGCGGACTCTAATTTTTTGCCGGGTGATTGACATCATTGCACATTTTGCGTTTGCAAATAATTAACTATCTAAAAAAGGGCAGTGTTCTTTTGGTCAATAAACTGCCTACTATTGGCTGTATTTTGGGGTGTAGCGACATGCACGCCGTCTCGCACTCAAAATATCACCAAGCACTGTAGGTCGGCTGGGGCTATATTTGGTTCAGACATTAACTTAAAAAGGCAAACGTAAGGTGAAAATATCTGTGAAATATCTGTGAAATATTTATGTGAATGAGAAATAATTACTGCCACCATGGGTGCTCGGAATGAATGAGGAAAATATATCCACTAGTGTGGGCATCTCTATGGAATATGGTGGTGTGCTGCGCAGAGCACCCAGGCTGGCTTGGGACTGTTACTCCCAAGGTGATGCGTTGTTGTAGTTTCTTTGCAGGTTGCGGTGCGGCGACGACATTAAGCCTGTCTACTGCACACGCATGGCATCGTGCCGGCTGCGGCGATTGTGATTGTGCGGCATCACAAGGACAGGAAAGGTAAGGAATGCGCTAAGGATACGCTAAGGAAAGGATGGAGCCCAGGCATTGCTGCTGTGGTGTATGAAGGTATAGCTTTGGCATCGACATCTTTATTTTCTGAAGAAGCATTTCTTGATGACAACTTACACGTTTTGGCGACTTGCATGTACAGTGAAAATTTGTTTTTCTTCTCTGTTTCTTGCCCACAGTGCCGACGTGTTGTATAGTCAAATCTCGATATAACGAATAAGGCGGGACCGACCGAAAAATCGTTCATATTTTGAAGATGCTTTATTTGAAAAAATCAGTTATTTCGTCTCGTGCTTTCAGCACGCACGACAGAAAAGAAATGCCTCTACTATTTTCCACCTTGCACAACACCTTATCGTGTACGTCATTGCACCGAGCAACGAAAGTGCGGAATTTGTTCATGCGCACTAAAACATCATTGGCCGACACGATGTCATCCTCTCGTGTGTTCGTTGAACTACAGTAGTTTTCCTTCGCGCCGTCATTGTCACTAAAGATGATGACTGCTCTCGCCTCTTTTTTTGTCTCTAATGCCTTCATTTTTAGATCTCGCACAAACTTTGCAGCAAGATCACTCACAGCAAAGAAATTCCTGCACGCACACGTGAATAGCGCGAAAAGAAGGACAGAAACGCCCACCGGTTACCAAACAAATGGGAGAGAAAAGAAGCACGCGGCGGGCGCTTTTCAGATGTAGGCGCAAAGAAAAAAAAATTACGCCCACCTCCCCTCGCGGAACCTTGGTGTGATGAAACGCTGAGGGGAATTCAAGCGCAAGCGGAGAGTGGCCGTCGACCGAAAGGCCACTGGAGAGTGGCACACCGGTTATATTTACACTATATATGCGAAGCGCGCCCAAGGAGAGGAAACCGCGGAGTACTGCACATGCGCACGCGCGCAGCGCCGCCCAACGGCGGAGTGAGAGCGCGCTGGGCCGCACACGCTCTCACCTGGGCACGCGCCGGCGCCAGTGTCTGCCGCGGCTATGACGCAAACAATCCAACACAATCCACTTTAATCCAATCCAATCCGACCAATCCAATCCAATCCAAGCCAAGCAAGCCAAGCCAATCGAATCCCATCCAATGCCCTCGCGAGAGAGTGTTCGCTATCGAGGGAGAGCGGAGAGGTGGGTGCGGACAACAA
>CM023451.1:1344715-1477673 GCA_013339765.2 Haemaphysalis longicornis | reverse complement strand
ATAGAAAAAGGCTGTCGTAATAACATTACTGAAAGACGGCAAGCCCCCAGAGTGTACATCATGCTACCGACCCATAACTTCGACCAGCTGTTTGTGCAAAAACCTTTGAGAAGATGTTGAATTTAGGTGGTTTTTATTCTTGAAATTTCTGGTTATCTAGATAGGTTTAATGCGGGTTTCGGCAGTTTCGGTCTACGACTGACCACCTGGTGAGGTTTGAAACAACGATACGAGATGCCTTTGTTAATAATCAGTTCTGCCTTGCCATATTTTTTGATATGTCAAATGCTTATGATACAACCTGGCGTTATGGAATTCTCGAGGATTATAGCAGCAATGGGAATCAGAGGGCGAATGTTTTCATGTATCGAAGATTTTCTCCAGGAACGAACCTTCAATGTAAGACTTGGCAATACACTCTCCCGTACATTGAGTCAGGAAAATGGAGTTCCTAAGGGCAGTGTACTGAGAGTGTGATCGTATTTGTTATCAAGATCATTTCTTTTGCAAAGGTTATTCCCTAGCGAGTCATGTACTCCCTTTATGTGGATAACTTGCAGATCGCTTTTTGCTGTGCACCCTCTCGATCTGTGAAAGGCAGGTCCAAACTACAGTAAATCGGTTAGAATGATGGGCGGATGAAAATGGCTTTTGTTTTTCTCCCGAGAAGTGTGCATGTGTGTGCTTTATGCGAAAACAAGGTATGCATCCCAACCCCGATATAAATATTAAGGATGTACCTGTTCCAGTACACAGCGAGCACAAATGCTTAGGTGTCACATTTGATTCGAAATTGGCATTTGGAGCTCACATAAAGAATCTCAAAATGACTTGCAAGAAAACGTTGAACATACTAAAAAATTTTTCGCACAAGGCATGGGGTGCAGACCGCACATGTATGCTAAGAAGGTATGCTCGACGGTTCGGTCTCGTCTTGACTATGGCTGTATCGTGTATGGGTCAGCCCGCCAGTCTGTCCTTACCTCACTCGACCTAGTGCATAATCTTGGCCTCATGCTTGCCACAGGTGCATATCGTTCCTGCCCTATCGACAGTCTCTACGTTGAGTGCACTGAATGGCCCCTGGAGTACCGTCGAGCATACTTAAGTTCAGTATATGTAGCCGAAACCGCAGGTATAAAGGAGCATCCCTGTGCTGGTGAAGTGTTTGAGAATAGGTACAAAAAACTGTATGGAAACAATCCCAGAGTGGTCCACCCTCTTGCCCTTCGTTTGGAGGAATACATGTCTCGGTATTCGTTCAATATTTGCCCGTCGAACCTTCTGAATTTTTCGGACGCTGTGGCCCCCTGGGGCCACAGGGCCATCGAATGTGATCTTCCCTTCTTCAAATACGACAAAAATACATTTCCACACCAAATTGTGCGCCAACAATTTCACGAACTTAAAGAGAAGTACAGTAGCTATTGCCACTACTTTACTGATAGCTAGACTTCCTGTCATGCAGGTTTTGCTGTTTTCAATCAACCAGTGACAGTAGCAAAGAGGATTAGTGATGACAGTAGCGTTTTCACTGCGGAACTTTTTGGTATAACCTCAGCTATTGAAGATGTAGTAGCAAAGGTAGTACGAAACGTGGCCATTTTTACAGATTCTTTGAGTGCCATACATGCTGTAACTTCCTTTGTCGCTTCAAAGAATGCAGCTGTAGGTGAGCTAAAAAACCAAATGTGCTGCCTTACATTAGCAGTGTTCAGTGTTGTCCTTTGTTAGGTACCAAGCCATATCGGCATCCCAGAAAATGAAACAGCTGATAAAGCAACATATGAGACCAAGCTTCTTGAAACAAGAGAGATAGAGCTTCCCTACCAGGACCTTCGAAACAGCATACGAAAGTCAATGAAGTTGTACTGACAGTCTGAAAAGGATAAACAAACCATAACTTACATCTAGTCAAAACGTACGTATCTGAATGGAAAAGGTGCAGACACATAGGTCACATTGTGCTGACACATGGCTTCCTGTTGAAAAAGGAACAGAAACCCATTTGCGAGCACTGCGGAGAACCTCTTACTGTACTAGATATCCTAATAAGTTGTCTATACCAAGAAGCGGCTAGCATTAGACAGTTTAGAACTTTATAAACTTTTTGTACACCTTTACACCCAATGCTTTTACTTAGTGATGAACCAATGGTAGCTTTGACTAAAGGTTTTGAATTTTTTAGAGACACTGACCTTCTACACCGGTTTTAGCTACTGCATCTGATGGAACGGTTTGTAAAAATAATCAATTTTATATTTATGATACCTTGAGCAAAACTTTAACTTACATTGATATCTTCTTATCTTGTGTTTGGCGCATTATAACCGAATGCTGCTGCTCCAAAAAAACCTCAACTTCATCATCATCACCAGCTGCTCGTACTCCCAACAAAAACACAAAATTCATCCCCCCGGATATCCACATACACATGCCAGGCGACCTCATCCCGAGGGTTGAAATAATCAGAAGCTTGAGCTTAACCATCCAACTTAACAGATCCAATACTCCCTTCATATGCCAGCTCAAACAACATGCCACACAAACGTTAGGTTTAATTCGACGAGTTAGCAATAGACAAAGAGGCCTCATTGAAAGCTGAACGCCTCCGTGTACTTGAAGCCTTTGTCCTTAGCAGGCTGACCTACTACCTTCCCTATCTATACCCATCTAAAACAGAGCTTAGCTGAGTAAACCGCATACTCAGAAAAGCCTATAAAGCGGCGCTACAACTGCTCCTCAGCACTTCCACTGCCAAATTCGAAGCTACCATGGAAGAACTCAGTGAGGCTCATCTCGTCAATCAAATCAGCAAACTTTCAAAAACTACCACTGGCGCTCATATTGTACAGATGTTACGAATGTACCCTATAGACTCCCAATAATACTAAACCACACTCCCTTACGACGTCCATTCTAACCTAATTATCAAGCCTATATCCAGAAACATGCACCCACAATTCAACACAAAAAGGCGTTCGCAATGCGCACAAGCATTACATAAGAAATACCGAGACAAACATGACGTGCATTATCTCGACGCAGCCGAATATCGGCGGCATGGTGCCTTCTCAATCTTCTCCAATTCCCCTTCCAATCAGGTACATTGAAACTTCCTCACCATCCGCACCACCAACACAGCCATAGAGGAAGGGGCGGTGGTAGCATTAGCGCTAACGCAAAAGCCGACCTTCTCCACAATCATGAACGATTCTAAAACGGCATTTCAAAGTTTCGCCACCAGCTCATTTTTCCTCAGGCACTCAAAATTCTGTAACAGGCACCCCCAACGTCCACCGTAGAAATAATCTGGGCTCCGGCGCATGCTGGCCTGGAGGGGAATGAAGTTGCGGAAAGTATGGTTCAAGAACTCACCATCCGAGCCAGGCCTAGCTCGTTCCCCTATTATGGCGCCAGATTCGCTAGAGACCAGATGATTACGTACAATGAAATTACCACCCATTATCACCACTATCGCGGTGTATACCCCCCGTCACCCACACAACTCACGATGCAGCAAGAACACACATTGCGTCTTTTATAGACGAACACATTTCCCAATCGCACTAAATTACACGTAACTCCGCAACCCTATACCTTTAATCCCACTGTACTGCCTGCCAGTCCCTCAGCACCCTTCAGCAGCCTATGTGGGGATGCCCCAGAGATCCCTACTCGAAAATAACCACACGTGAGCTGCGGGAGGAGGCATTGCGCTGCCCGCACCAGGAGGCTAAAGCTTCACTGGTCGCCCGGGCGGCCACTGTCGCCGCCAAAACGGTGGCCACCATCGTCAACAAACTTTGCTCCCAAATTGATCTGTTTCTTCTTCTATACCCATCTCTTGACGCCCATTCTGTTACCATAATTGTGCACCGGTGTTAGGGCTCGTCTCACTACACTGCCAGCCTAGTCCATTTCCTTTTCTCTAGTTTAACTTCGAACATAGCCGCGTTTTAGTTTCAACTACGTGTTGTTAATTTACCGCACCAATTTTTTGGCAAAAAACAATTACAAAATATTTCCACCGATTTTGCAGCCAACGAAAATTACTTATTACACATATTCTGTACAAAGTATGGTAAAATGACACCCAATTTTTTAGCTATTTCACTCTGGAATAGTGTTTCGGCAGAACTAAAATCACCATCACCATTCTTTTCCTTCAAACACATGCTAAAACGTTTTTGTTGAATCCATGAATGTACTGTTATTATCTGTATTGCTAGGTTACTGTTCCTAAGCTTCTTGAGTTTACCTAGATTGTATGTTTAGTGCAACTGTCTAATTTATGTATTGTTTTTCATGCCAACCTTTTTAACTTGTTTGAATTAGTATTGTGCTAGTAATGTGCAACACGTATTTTTTCTCTCAATTTTGTTTAACAGAGCTCTTTGCTTTTTCTTACTGTACTTCAGCGCTGCGTAAGCTTTGTTCATTCCTTTTAGTTGCTTGTTTTTATTTACGGTTTGTTTGGTTTTGCTGCTTTGTGTGTATTGTTTGTTTTGTAATAATTAATCAAGGGTACTGTTGTCTATATACTAGCATGAATGTTTTTTGATTCCGTGGAAAATAACAAAGAATACAATGCAATACATATAATAACGTCACTTCAAGTTTTTTCCCTGATCTAGGTGGCATGGTTACAGTCCCGGTATGTTATGCCTAACATTATTCGCTCCATGGCCTGTTGCGCCCACCTGAGTTTGCTTTTTAATTGTTTAGTAAGGCTCCAATTTTCAACTCCGTATGTCATCGCCGGCAGTATGCACTGATTAAAGATTTTTTATTGTGACAGAGTTAGCTGACATTTCATTATTTGGGAGGGCTTGCCGAGTGATTTTCAGTCCGTACGTATTCTGACCCCAACCATACGGTTGGGGTAAGACCTAACCATCTGTCCGATGTAGTTGTATTTTTTTACTTCGTCTAGTGTTTGGTTTCCCTAGATGAGGACGACGTTTTGGCGTGCTCATTCCTCATTACTTTAGATGTGTTCATATATATTTTAGATCCATGGCGGTGCTTTCTGATTGTTGTTCCGGAAGCATTGTTTGCACGTGTTATGCTGTCTCCCTCAGCAAGACTATGTCGTCCGCAAGTCTCAAATGGCTCAAAAATTCACCATGTATCCTTAATGCTATGTTGTCCCAGTCAAGGCTTTTAAATACCCCTCCAGACATGCTCTTAATAGTTTTGGAGAGATGGTATCTCCCTGTCTTACTTCCTTTAGGATCGGCAATTTATCGCTTTGGTTGTGGATGGTTAGCCTTTCCGTGCATCCCTTGTATGTGTCTTCCAGAAGCCTTATACAGGATAACTATATTCCTACTACTTTTCAATGAAGGTTTCCTGTATTCTGTTGCCTTTTAGTGCTTCTGAAGCGGCTGCGCTCAGTACGAAATCGAACGCTTTCTCGTAATCTATAAAGGCCATGTAAAGCGTTTGGTGTACTGTGCGGAGTTTTTTTTCTATCCCTTGGTTGATGACATGGATGTGATCCATGGCTGAGTACCCTTTTCTAAACCCAGCCTGCTCTCTGGGTTGACGGGAATCCAGGCTGTTAGCTATGTGGCTGTTAACTATGTCCCGTTCTACTGCAGTTTATAACTATGCGGCTGACCATAACTTTGGTAAACAGCTTGTACACAACTTAAAGTAGGCGGATCAGCCTGTAATTTTTGAGGTCCTTGTGATTTGCCTTCTTATGACTCAGAATAATGTTGGAGTTTTTCCAGGCTCTGGGCACTTTCTGAACCTTCAAGCATTCCGAAAATAGCACAGCAAGCTTCTGCAGTAGAATAACTCTTCCCTCCTTCAAAAGATCTACGCTTATGCCATCACGTGCAGCTTTTGTATATTTTCATGCTTCTGAAATCCTTTCCAACTTCTCCTTTAATTACTAGAGGGACATCGCAAGTTCAGCTTGTATTATCAGTAGTTTTCTCTGGTGTACCGCCACTGGTATACAGCCAGGTGTGGAATCGTTCTGCTACCTTAATGATCTTGTACAAATTGTGCGTAACATTTCCCGGCTCATCTCTGAGTGCATACATCCTGTCTTCGCCAATGGCTCGCTTTCTTTTCGTTTTAATTGTGCTATTTTTGCATCAGGGCATAAAAGAAGTGGAAAGACAAAAAATAAAAGTGACGGGATGCAAGGGACTTCAAGAACTACAGAATGCCGTCAGGACCAATCTCAACCGTGAAGTCCAACAGCTGCTTGCAAAGAGAAACATACGTCCAGCAATGTATGTCGGGCGGACGGCCTGGGTGATGTCCTAGGACTACCATGTGTCGGATTCGGGCTGGGTGTAGTCCTGGACAAGTCAGCAGAAGGTGGTGCAGTGTCGCTTCTGCAGCGGAAGCAGTGCAGTAGGAGCAGTCTGCGTAAGTCACTGCAAGGCTAGAAGAACATGTTGCGCGAACAGCAGGCGTAAGTGGAACGCCTAGGCGAATTCTCCAGAACATGACGTCCTCACGGCGGGTTAACCCGCCAGGCAGGTCAGCCCCAAGCGGAGGAAGAAGGGCACGCATGGAGCTTCGAAGATACTCTTTTTGTATTACAAGAGCGTCCTGCAGGCCAGCTGCATAACCGGGAGCGGGTACATAGCGTGTGGAGGATGAGAAGCCAAGTCGGCCTCGACGTGAATGGGCATGCTACGGCGGGTCCAGACGATGCGAAGAGGGCACGGGAACGTTTTCAGTATCCGGTGCATATCGCATGTAATGCCCGATGTGCTGTCTACACGCCGTATCACTCACTGTAGCCTGTGTTGAGTCTGTGTAGATGATCGATCAAGACGGTGGGGAAACACAAAGACGAGGGCCTAGGGTACACAAGCCATCACGGATAGCAACGAGCTCTGCCAACACCGAAGGAAGTGGTGCCTCCGTAACATGGATAGCAGGGCAAAGACTTTAGTGGGTGATGCCATTGTCCAGCCCTGCACCTATACATGGGCCTGGAGCCCATCTGGTATGTCGATCTGGAGTGGTGGGTTGTTTTGCTGCTCTGGTAATATACGGTTTATGCATCCTAGGGTCCGATTCTCGGTGGCCTGTGGACGTTGCCATGGTGGCGGCTCAGCTGGACGTGGTATCAGAGGTGATACGGGGTCATAGCAGTGTGCTAGGCCTGCGGCGGCAGGAACCGATTTAATTTTTAGAAGGCCAGTCGATCGACGCTGCTGTACAAGTTCGTCGATTCTGTTCATTTCTGCCCCCTCTTGAAGGGCCGGATTGCAGGTCATGCGAGAAAGGCAAGTGATCACTCGCATTGCTTCCCTGTTTGCAGTTACCAAGCTATCCCAGTCGCGCAGTCAGGTGCTGGAACTGGGCTTGAGAGACGATACGAGGCTGAAAGACTCCCCGCCCTAATGCTAGCAGGACACTAGAGTAGGCACCCCCAGAATTTAGGCCGATGCGGCAGAACAAGGTCAACATGTTGGGATCTTTTCGTCGAGTGGAACGGACCCATGAAGATGCCGAATCTGCTGCGCTTATTTACGACCCCAATACTCGAATATGAGCCGCAGTATCCAGGGGTTCGCCATTCAAAGACAGGAATATGGGTGCCTGAGACAACCGGCGTCAGACGCTAATGTTCGTGACTGGCATAAAGGTAGTCTTTGCAGAGTATATACAGGGTGTCCCAGCTATCATGCACCAAGATTTAAAAAAAGAGAAATTGCGTAACTCGAAGAAAACCTAGTGCATAATGTTTGCAGTACTGTGAAGAAGCGGAGAGTAGTTTTTTCGTTAATGAGATTACATTAATTGTAATTAATTATCTAACTCGATAAAACTGTCCTAATCACTAAAGTGTCAATGAGGCACTTGTAGGTAACCACGAGGGCATCTAACTGGCTATTTTCAGCGACGAACTAATTGCGTACTCATTTATTCTGACTGGTAAAAGAAACCGCGAAATATGAAAAATACCACGTGACGACGCTTACGGCGCATTGTAAAGCAGCGTCCCCAAACAAAGCTGATTGAAAGCAACTGCGTCGCGTGTTACCCGCCCGAAGAGACACCAAATCGCGTTGATAATAGCATGCATGGAAGGAGCAGCTACAGCAAGATTCGCGGTACGCGTGTGCAGATAAGGAACAAATCGTCGCGATTTCTTCTTTTTTTCTTTTGTTTATTTCATCCCGGCTAACTCGGAGGCAGCCTGTTTGAGGGCGTTGCTTTACGGTGCGCGCGGAGGCGCCGTCACGTGGTATTTTTCTATTTCGCGGGTTTCCTTTATCAGTCAGAATAAATGAGTACGGAATTAGTTCGTCGCTGAAAATACCGCAGTTAGATGCCCCTCGTGGTTACCTACAAGTGCCTCATTGACACTGTAGTGATTAGGACAGTATTTCTCGAGTTAGATAATTAATTACAATTAATTAAGTTTCATTAAAGAAAAAAATACTGTCCGCTTCTTCACAGTACTGCAAACATTATGCAGCTGGTTTCTTTTGAGTTACGCCTTTGCCCTTTTTTTAAATCTTGGTGCATGATAGCTGGGACACCCTGTATACAATCGAACACTTGAACTCATCATGAAGTAATGTCAAGGCAGTCTGTGGACCTGCTTGTTGGCGGTGCAGTTCATTGTGTACAGAACACACAGTCCCATCGTCTGCATACACGAGGAGGAAAGTGTCCGTATTTCCGCCAGCTCCCATGTCCAAGGCAGCATTGCCACGTTAAATGGTACAGGAGACAGCACGGAGCACCGAGGCACGCCTCGCTGTTTAACGAAGTGCCTCACACTTTCCTTTCCAATGCGGATGGAGAAAGAGCGGCTCTGCAGAAAAGATGCCACGAAACGGCATACTGCTGGTGGAAGGAGGAGCCACTGTACAATACCGATTATCGCTGATCGGCTCACGTATAAGCCTTTTGGACGTCCGTGGCCAGGATCGTGCGGATTTTGTTGACCCTACCTAAAAGCACCATAGATGAGAAGTGTTCTAGACCGTCTTCTGTGTCCAGGTGAGCCCGAAACCCAATCTGAGCTGGGTGGTATCATCTGCATCATTCTAGCCAACATGTAAACCGCGTGGCTAGCATCTGTTCATTGAGCTTGAAGAGGGTCGATGCTAGTGCAATCGGGCCAAGATTACTTAGACAGTCAGAGGGATTCTCATGTTCAGGGATGGGACCTACTTCGGCGTCTTCAAGGTTACCGAAAGGTTACCAGAGGCACCGATAGTGTTTAGCTGGTCGAGTAGCCACTGTATACTGGGACCGCCACTGTATACTGGGATTACTGTATACTGGGACCACCATGTGGGCCTGGTGCTGTGCGTCACTTTGCCTCGTCAATGGGCACCAGGAACGCAGCCTGAAGCCTGAATGGTGCCTCAATTTCGTCAAAGTCTTCCTGACTAGGAGGCGAACCAGCCTCTGGTGGCAGAAAATGTGAGCAGGCAAATGATGATGGAGCTTGGTAATAATTTGGAAACATCTCAACCACTTGTGGAACAAGCTGGCACGGAGTACAACCAGACGCGAGGCACGCAGAGGCAGCCAGGTCTGGGGTGCGTACACGCAGTTACATACGACGAACAGTGCGCCAGTTAGACGCGGTGGTAGAGGATAGCCATATTGAGGCACAGCAATCCAGCCATCGCTTCCAACATAAACACTTCTCATGGCGGCGAGCTGCAGACATAAGCGGTGCAACCAGGAGCTCAATTGTGGATTTGAGGGATCTCTATTGGCTGCCAGTTGCGCTCGGCGGCGAGAAGCCCACAAACTTAAGAGCTGTAGGTCTGGTGTTGGCTTGTTTTCTTCTACCCAAGAAGACCGCGTGGCATCCCGAAGGCCGGCACGTAGCACATATAGGGGATGAGATGTGTCTTCATGAACTGAGGTGTTCAGACTTCTACGAAACAAGTCCCAGTCTGTGACAGAGCACCGGCGGCCATGGGGACGTTTCACAACGAATGCCTAGCCGGTGCGGGTGGGATGATGATCACCCCCCAGCGGTCTGGCTTCAGGTCCCACGACCCAGGGTGAGCCCCAAGCTTCCACGAAAGATTACGGTAGCATGAAGGGCTGTGCGAGTTGTCTCGTCAATGAGTTGGAGTGTCAACTGGGTTAAGGAGCACAAAGTGCGCATCGTAGAACTCGTCCAACAGGAGACATCCTCGTGCGCGTGAATAGGGACATCCCAAGGTCGGATGCCGCGCGTTGAAATTTCCACCTACTAGCTTTGCGCACCCGGGTGCGCGCAAAGGAGATTTAATTACAGCCGTGATAGAACGTGGAGAACTCCGGCTGAGAGGACGCACGTAGCACGACACCAGTCTGATATCAGTTTCAGGCAGGCGCACTAACACCGCGAGCACCTTGTTTGAATCATGGCATCACTGCTGTAATTTCACCTGAGTGTTCGGGTAGCAGCTGGCGACATAGATAGCAGCCTTGCCTAGAGGTTAATTCACAGTGCTACTTTGACGATCTGGAATGGTGGGTGAGGTATATGCGTTGAATCCGGGGAGAATCGGAAGAGTGTTGGTCTCTTGCAGGAGCAGAGCCCAAACGGGGAAACCGCCGATAACATACGGTAGCGAAGCTCCCCAGTCTTACTTGCGAGTCCTGGGCAGTTCCACTGAAGCAAGCACTTGCGGCTTCTTTGGATCACTACAACGATGACAGGTGGGTCAGCAAAACGGACGAGAGCTGTTGCAGTTGTTGCGCCACAAAATGTATGAGCTCAACCAGAGCTTTCTTGCCAGCAAGCAATGACGCCCGTGGGACAGGCATAGCAGGAACAGTGGATCGAGTGCAAATGGTTGCTGAGCGTTAAGAAGAGCGTGTCAGAAGAGCTCTTCGGTGGCAAAGATGTCGGATGTCTTCCTGAAGTGTAGCAATCCGATTTTCAAGTTGGACTGTCTCCCCAGGAGCTTCCAGAGTTCACTCATGCGGGAGATCGTGACGTTTGCGCCGTACCTTGCCCTGATTGACTGCGTCCTTGTACGTAAAATATCGTCGGGCTCACCATCCATGCCTAATGAAGGAAACTACTCCTCGGTGGGTGTCAGGAAGGCGCACCGGTTAGAAGTCCTGACAGCTCCGTCAGACCCAACCTGCAGCGTGGCGTTCCGGTAGAGAGTATTTTTGCGACGAGTTTCATTAGCTTTACGCCCAACGGGGCAGTCCTTGGATACGACGTCGTCGTCGTCCTTGTTAAACACTCCGCACGTAAATGTGGCAGTTTCTTGACACTTTTCTGAGGCCTCTAATGGTTGCGGGCAGGAGGCATGCATATGATGATGATGTTGGAGGTGGGATTTTTTTGGCGCAAGGTGAGCTGGTGCAAAAAGAGCCAAACAAACGTCCGCAATTTATACCGACCTGTTGAGTGCGTCGCAAGCATTGTTACCCACAAAATCATCAAAAAACTACGTCATCAATGTCGTTATAAGAACCATTATCTCTCCATAAGCCTCAAATCTTGAACCGACGGTGTGTTGGGTCCCTAGCCACTCTGGAATATCCGGCAATGAGACCACGGATCAGACGGCCGCTGCTGTTGTACTTTCGAACACACTGCACATACCAACTTCACCCTACACTGACCTCAAGCCACGCATCAGAAAGCACCTTCGCAATACATGACAAGCAGACTGGTATACCGAGACAGACAACACGTTACACCTAATAAAACCACACTTTGGACCGTACACTACGAACACATGCAACATACACTCAGAAGTCGCCCTGGCCAGGTTACGGATAGGCCACACGCATGCGACGCACTCACACCTGCTCACTGGGTCTCCAAGACCCAGTGTAGCAGGTTTGAGGAGGGCTTATCTGTAGTCCACATCCTATTCACATGCAAGGCATTCGACACAACAAGACACAGATACTTCAAAGAACTATACAGACAACACATTCCGCTACTACACTCTTCCTTGTTTTTGGGTGACAATGCCATGGTTTCTGTGAAACGCATCTTTAAATATTTGTCTGATGTGAAGTTTTTAAACCTCATTTCATATGATGAATAATCCAAACTGGCCCTATACACCAGACATCACCCTTGCCTTTATTTGATTGTTCTGTTATTCTGGGTTACACGTTTTATTACCAACTTTTTTCTGTTATCTGCTTTTGTTTTAGGCACGCATATGGCCAGGCCGAAAGCACGTGTAACAATATACCACGCCTGACTTGTACGGGCGGAATATGCAGCCATATGCAATCCGTGTATGCAGCCATAATATGTAATCCGAGCTGGCGGAAATGTAGGGCCCTGAAGGGTGACAAGGCATGTTCGGCTGCGGCCCATGTACCGGGCTTGCTAGATCTTGTGAGTAGTGCATGTAAGGGTAGCCGCTACTACCTCTGGGGACTAGTTTGGGGCGACGCCGGAAATACGTACCTAAGAAGATCTGAGTCCGATGTGAGGTACGCTGGAACGGGCATTGCGCTGCGACTAGGAAGAAGAATTTACTTCAGGCCGTGGAGACGATCAACACGAGTCAGCAAACGCACCCATACGGAGACGCTGTTAGTGAGGCGGTGAATCGCGAAACCTTGAAACCCCGTGGTTTGGAGGCATAAATCCAGTACAGCTTGGATTGCACTGTTCCGCAGTGTAGTCACATTGGAGCACTCGGGTGGTTTTATCTCCACCTTGTTTATCGGCGATAACGTGGGGTGGTCACCGTATGCACTGCCGATGTACGGCCACGTTTGTGCGCAGAAGTGCCCAAAGCAGATTTATGAGGTGAATCCGATGGCCGATCACATGACCGCTTCTTGGTGTTAGTCGATCCACCCTTACCCGTTGCAGCAATCGGCTCGTTCTCCATTGGATCCGGGGCAGCAGGAGTCACTTCAGCCTCCATACTGTCGTGTTGCATCATCGCATTAATGCACAGAGAGCATAGTGCTGGCGTTTCTATAGCAACTGCGGCGCGCATAGCTCCAGTCCCAGCGGCGCCACAGACGCTAGGCCTACTCTGTGACGATGCTGCTGCGCTGGCCCGAGGGCCACATCAGCATAGATTGATTGATTGATTGTAGGTTTAACGCGCACCAGCGCAGGATGAGGCGCGCAGTAGGGCTCCGGATTAATTTTGACCACCGGGTCTTTAACGTGCGCCGAAATCCGTACACACGGGCGTTGCTTTTCCCCTCATCAGAAAGCGGCCGCGCGGCCGGGAACATCAGCACATAGAGTGTCGTCACTGACCATTCAGTGAGGGGCCAGGGGTCACTGGACAAGGCGACAGAACTGTTGGCAAGAGGTCTAAGGTTGAAACGGGAGAGAACACCGTTAAAACACCGAAGAGCTTTGATTAATTTTAGGATTTAACGCGGTGACGCAACGAAGGCGATGAGGCATGCAGTAGAAGAGGCCTCCGGATTAATTTTGACCACCTGGGGATCTTTTACGTGCGCCGAAATCACGTACACACGGGCGCTTTTAATGCGAAGAGCTGAAGAACGACGTGTTACACTCTTTGCTCGGCTTGGATTTTTCTTTTTCAGTTGCTTTCAAGCTTCCCCTATATGCAGCGTTTCATCGATGACTGCACTCTTATACGCGCGAATGCCTTTTATTTTTTCTGTTAATCAGGTTTGACAGCTCGGGTAATTCAGTCCGTTCCACTGTACTCGAAACATTTGTGTTCTTAGATAATTTTCCAGTTTGTTCTCAACATGTTGCTTTTCTTATCGCTACTGCTGCTGATTCATTTGGAGCCGGTGTTAGGCTGTCATTAGGCCTCTCTACATCAACCTGTCTACATTGACTGATTCCATGCGCAGTTTGTTAGTTCCCACGAGTTTCGTTCTTTCTCTTCTGAGATTGATCCTTAGCTTGCATATAACCATCCTGTGATCGCTGCTCTGAATCTTACTTAGCCCTCTACGTCTCGCACGATACTCGGGTTGTCACTTAGAATGAAGTCCATTGCGTTTTTGGTTGTACCATCGGGACTTTTCCAGGTCCATTTCGTATCCTTTCCTTTGTATGAAAATGTGTTGAGTAACATCAGGTTATTTCTCTCTGAAAAGCCTACCAGTGTATCTTCTTGTCTGTTGCGATTGTATATTCCCACGTTTCCCACTCACCTTTCTCCTGTTTACTCCTTACCGACCTTTGCGTTGAAGTCACCATAATAATTGTGAACTGCTTTGTTGCTTTCTTCATTGCTAATACAACATCCTCATAGAAGCTGTTTACTGCTTTGGCATCAGGACTGTTTGTTGGCGCATGGATCTGTACTATCCTTAACCTCTATCGCTTGTTTAGCTTAATCAGAACAGCCAATTTGTGTTCTATATTTTACAGAAGCAGCTTAGCAAAGCTGTTGTTAGGAAAAGGCATACGCCGTTGGTGGACTGCAAGATGTTTAGAAGGCCACAAGCTTCACTACTTAGTCGGTTGTAGAGCCAAACTGATTTGTAATATTCCAGAACACGCAATTGAGAGTAGTGGGAGAGATGAGATATTATCTTGTAATTTATTTTGTCCTGGGCAGGTGGAAACCTTTTTTGGTATGGCAAATGCTGCGTGTACTTCGTGTACGGAAAAGGGAAGGTCGATAGCGGGGCAAGTAGCAAGCGGAGCTTCTGAAGGGGGCACTTTTTTGGAGCATGTCAGAGGTACTAATGTTGTAGACGGTAACCTAGAAAAATCTTCAACCGCCTCTTTTTAGTAAAATTTCGTCGCCAGATCTAGCGCTCTGAATGGGTATAGCTGGTGAACACTGTCGCGCATTCTGTAAACGTCGCGCATTCCCCTCATTGAAAATAGGGGCTTGGGAACCTCCGGTTTTGAGCGTAAGTCCCGCCACCATTCCTTGCTCAAATTTTATAACTAGCGTATTACCTAGGCAACCATTTACACTTATGCCAGAAACCCCTTTACCGCAGGGGTTTTTAAGACTGGTATATATTGTCACGGGCTCTTGCACGTTGGCAAAAGAAAGCACCTCAACGTATGAGCGAGGATTATCAAGCTGTTCAGTAATGCCCAACCTCTCCTCGAGGGATCCGTGCCACTGCCAAGCTGGTAAAAAGCATTGAATAAAAGAGACGGCGACGCTGAGAGCTTTGCGGACGTGCGCGCTGTTCTTTGGACATTGGAGTTGCCTCAACTACCGGCTTGTATTTGCCTGTTACTACATTTTATTACGAACAGTGCCTTCATTGCCCCGTCAAATCATGGGGTCGAGGTGCGGGGTAGAAATGGCAATATGTTGTGTAGATAATAAAGTGCATTCAGGCCTATATCATATCGTCCTACCCCTTTATTCTAGAAATGTGATGCAAAATGTTGAATATTGTGATGGAATTGTTGTACAGAGGATATGCATGAAGCTTCGGGGTATTTAGGAAATGAATGCACAATGACAATTTTGAAGTTCTTTTCGTACATTGGATGTGCAAGTAGCTATGGACGTCACGACGCCGTCGGTGTTATGTTGCACTTATTAAGCGTCCTTGGCATCTGCAGCTCCGTTCCATTAGTCAATGCCATGTGAAAAGTAAAATAACAACCTAATAAGGTCGCTGCCTTAGCTCGCTTACAACATCAGCAATTTATTCAGTATAATTAAATACAATCGAAAATAAATATGCAAGCAAAATCAAGTGCGACCTGAACAATATAGGCGAGATATAAGGGAACTCATAATCGAACAAGCTGAGGCAGCTACGCCCACGTGGGGCAAACACTGGGCAAACATCCAAGCTGACGGCCCCCCGTCACTTATTCTTCGTCCGGCTGTGTTGATTCGTGGCTATGTTTGAAAGCTCAGCCAAGATTTATGTGTCATTATTCTTGGAAGCTCGGTGAAGTTTTTTGCTTGGTATCGCCGTTATCCCCCAAAACACAGAATGAATGTACAATGTACGCATGCCCACCTGCTTTGCGATAAATCTCTAACAGTTGCGGAGGGCGTAGCTGGACGAGCGTTTGCTGAAAAATTTTAATCTCATTCGGTGGCCACAGTTCGGTTGCATGGTCTATCGAGCGCTTATAAATAAGTTGATTAACGTTTTCGCTTCTCGGGATCTTGGAATGTTTTATTTTGGCATTAATTTGTCTCTTTGCACCATGAAAACTGCACCACTCGTACCAACAAGCGATACAGCGAGCCACCCTACGAAACGTTCCAAAGCCGTGCTCGTACCAGTTGTATCGCACCTTCCAGCGGTGGCAGCGCGAGTCCCGCCCGAGCACGGCGTGGCAAAGCTACCGGAGTGTCGGCGGGCGCGATGACTTCATCGCTTCGTGACGTTTTCCTGCACACGTTCGCCGGCCAAATCACCAGCTTAAGCAGCATCTAGGGTAAAACAAGCTCCCAAATGTGTGCCGAAGGTAAGAGATATTTGATATTATTGCTTTAAAATTCATTTTCGAACTCATAAAAACAGGCATGCTTGATAACAATGATGTTCAGATATACCAACAGGAAGCACCTTTTGTTATCCTGGAAAAAGGCAAGGAAATATGCGTTTTGTGCCCACACACTGACATATGGACTGCCTAAAATACATTTTATTGAAGGCGGATAAATTAGTTCCCCCCAAACTATATAATATGCAATCAAAAAAGCCGTATTAGCCTATAGGAGAAGTTGATGTAATGTTTGTTCGGTCGGAACTATTGCAACAGGTGTCCGGGGAAACTTCACGGAGTTGCTTGTGTTAAGATATTAAGAAATTAGCTAGATATTTTTCAGGTACTAAAGGTTCACAGCATGGCCTCCAGAACCAAACTTCGTTTCTTTTCATCCCCGGAAAAACCTCTGGCATCATAGCGGAACTGTGCGGTGGGCAAAGTTCATTGTTAAAGCGTAGCGTTTTACTTCTACCCACCAAGGGTTCTGTCACTACCATTGGCGTGAACAGAAAACGTCCGCAAACAAATAAAAGAAATCACTCGCACAACCACGAATCGAACATGGAACGAATGCAAAAACGAAGCCAGAGCCCGTCGCGTCTTACCAATTGAGCTACGAGCACTCGCGGGGACGAGGGAGACAGACAGTGAACTCACCGAACGCAGCTGCGTATCACGCTATGCGTTCTCGCTGGATGCCACATGATAGCGTCACGCGACGTCTCGCGCCGCTGTGCGCTCCGCCCAAGGCACGCCTAGCAGCAGTGTGCGCCCCTTGCGCATGCGCCAAGAGTTAGTAAAAATTAAAGGAAGCTCACACCAACGCATGACATCTCACTTTTTCTCCGTTTATTCCGCCGATCTCGTCGCCACATTGGCTGGGGCAGGAACGGAGGAGGTGGGAGATCGTTTAACACCGGGTTTGAGCTTCCTTCTATTTTATAACAAGAGCTTTCACTCGTGTGCTTCAGTAATACAAATCATTTAATTAACATTTATGAATCATGCATTGATTGAACCTAAACGAAAAATATCCCATAGAAGTAATAAAGGGTGTGGTTAAGACCATTTCACATTTCTCTGGTTTAGCTTTTGGTTGTGCTACTTGTGTAAATTCAAGTCACATCGCAGTGGTAATCGTTGTGGGTGTCGTTTACTGCTTCTCTTTCCAACTACTTTCACAGGGTGGATTGGCGCGCATTTTTTTATGCGGCATATTTGTGCAGGTTGTCCTGAAAGTGGCAAATAAGGAGCACAGTTCAGACTGCTAAGTGACTCTTGGGGCTTAAACGCCACACTCCGAGCAATGCGCGGCTAAATTGCCTTAACATGTGTGTTCCTTCAAAACTAAGTACACAAAATTCAAATCGTGTATCCCATTAATAAATTGCAGAAAAATTACAAGAGTTCCACTCAAGGTGAAATAGGACGGAACTGCAGTGCAGTAAGTTGCCCTGCGCACTGTGGCGCCGTTCTTCGCTTTTTGCTACCACCCGTCACCCTCTTCCACTCTCTGTATCACTTTTCTCTCAATATATCGAACAGAAGCGTGTTGAGGACCGCCAGGTGGCGCATGAAGGAACAAGATGCGCTTGTATCAAGCTCTGCATTTTTCGACTCTGGGCACTTTTTTGGGGGCCTTTGTCCCCCCAGAAACTACTATTCTTTTCAGGGAAGTTGCTCTACGCCACGGGTAACAAGGTTTCACCAAAACCAAGGACTTTTAACAGACCAGGTCCATTTCGCCGCCACGCTTCTGTGTGGGCTGTGTTGTCGACAGCGCAATGAATGTGAATGTGACTACCGCGTCATGTGGTGAAGACCTTCGGAACTCTACCACACTATCACCATTACCTTCGGCGTCTTTTCCACCCGGAGAACTCAACAAAATGGACGCTTCGGCGGCACTGCTTAGTAACAAGATAAGAAAATGAGCCTGACCCGGAAAGAGGTAATCACGCAGCATGTCAAAAAGTACATTCTTTTACGGAGACCTTAGGCAGCCACTCAAGTCGCCCCCGTCCAAAATCATGGACCTCGTAGATTACCTCTACAGGTGCCCGTATTAAAGTATATGTGTGCGCAGAAGCACCACTTATAACGAATACGACAACGGCGGAAACCACCCCACTATCAGTAGGCGACGTGAGCGCTTTCACAAATGCTACGCTGCGGTCAAGAATAGATACTGTACAGCATGAAGAAGTCTTAACACAATCTCCTGAGTACGTTAGCGACCATCAGAAGCCAGTTGTTGAAATGCCTTTTGTCCTGAACAAAGACGCTAGGAAAACCGGCTTGAACCGGCGCAAGTGACCCAAACTTCGGCACAAGCACAGTAAGAGTGCCAGAATGTCCAGCAGTCCTGATACCGGCGCACAGTAAGCACCGTTATCAGGACTGCTGCATATTTCACTAAACTACCAACTTATTTCGTATGGCGAAAGAGAACTAGGTCGTGCACTTTTAGAAGACAAGTTCGTATAAGCAAGTCACACGCACAATGCTTACCAACACGACGTAGGCGCCTAGCTAGACGCACAACAATCCGCTACGTCTCCGTGAAGCGCAACAGAGTGTTGTTATACCTTCACTGTCGATCCTAAGGAAGGCCATCGCTAGGAAGCAGCATAGAACTTCGAAGTACCGTTGGAATACCCTCCGGGGTGGCTCAATGGCTAAAGCATTGCGCTGCTGAGTCCGAGATCACGTGTTCTAATTCCGGCCGCGGCGGCTGCTTTTCTGATGGAGCCGAAAAGCAAAAACTCCCTGTGCACGAGATTTCGGCGCACTTTAAACATTCCCAGGTGGTCAAAATTAATCCGGAGCCCTCTGCTAAGGCGAGCCTCATCACCTGCGTTGCGTCGGCGCGTAAAACCCTAGAATCAACGAAGCACCGTTGGAGATGAAACGGCGGAGGATCATCGACTGACCGACCTAATGGAATTCAACGAGACTGCGGACAGAATTGACATTTTATTTCTTTAACTGTTTCTAGCATTCTCCGTGGATGTACGTCAGCATCGTTGCCACGGGCAGGAGTATGTTGCGAAAAAGGACAATAGTGGCGTGCAAGAATCATCATGATGATAATAAAACATAACTTTCCATTGTAATCAATCATGCGATGCAAAATAATGGAGCAGAAAGAAAAACTTGGTCTAAGATCAAGAGGGAGAGAAAAAAACTCGAAAAAACAACAGAGAGAAGAGTAGGAAAACTGTAAAAGACAGCCTAATCGGAATATTTTTAGCACTGCAGACGAACTGTTTCCGAAATGAAGGAGTGGATGACGTTGCACACGTCCCTATGGCACCGGCCCAGCCTAGTTTCCCCAAAACATAAAAGCACTGGTACAGTCAAAGGCAGTCCAAGACCTATCAGGAGAATCTCTAGCAGCCTTCTCCGGTGGGTAGAAAATCGGTGGCAAGAAAGAAAGAAATGTTCTTCGGATTCAGTTTCTTGGCAAAAGTGGCACAAGAGCGAGGGTGTCAGATTTGCCCTATATAGATACCGATTACGTGGAGGCACACCGCAGCGGAAAGGAGTCAGCGATACTTCACACAAGCGAGTTTGGCAGATACTTATTTTTTAGCGATACCTAAGATGTTCAAGTTCAGTAGTAGTGTTCAGACAATGATCAGAGGCATCTTGATTCGACATGCTGATAAGGGGCCAACAACACTCAAGAAAGTGGGGGAAGAACCTCTACAATCGGTCAAGCCAAAGCTGTTTTAGCTAATATGTCAGCGGTTTCATTCAGGGTTAACCCACAGAGTCCGGGCAGCCAAACGCGCAGAATCTCCCGCACGTGAATGAGGACGCAGGAATAAAAAGGTTTAAGAATAGGATGTAAAGTGTTTGTGAAGAAGAGAGCGATGCACTCGGAGAGGGAGTCGGTGAGCAACATCACGGAGGGATTCGCCAAATCAAGTTGCAGGATTGCGTGGAGTAGGGCAAATAATTCTCATAAAAAATGGGGATGAAATCTGGCAATCGAAATGAAAAAGACCAGTTCAATGCCGAAGAGAAAATACCCATTCCCAACCTTCTCGTCTTTTTTCTACGGGTCAGTAGCGATGACCACGTGGGATAGGTATTCGTAGTGGTGAGCCAGGAGAATGTTATTGATTGTGTTAGGTTGGAGAAACTTGGCGTTTTTCAGGAAAACATTGTCAAACGAAGTCCTTACTACTGTGGATGGTAACTGCCAAACGGGAACTGAAAAGAGGGTGGTGTTTATTCGAGTAGGCAACGAATAGGCAAAAATGACCTGTGGGCGCCGGAGACAAGACCAATAGGAACCAAAAAACGACATTGCATGCTTGAGGAAAACAGCGTGTGGTCTGGCCAGCGGGGACGCAAAGAACTTTGCGAATGCATTGACTGTTAGGTATTTGCACCTGGAGTTCAGCGTTGTGCCTCCGCCTTCTAAGTACAACACCCGAATTGGGACATAAACTGGCAGGCATAAGCAGCAGCGCAATGCTTGACGTTCAAGCTTCACGAAAGGCGAGAGTTGATATATCGTAAAGCCAGAGAACAAAACGCACCCAAATTATAAGACTGGACTAACATACATGCGGTAAATTATCAATAGCGTATCTGCTCTCAGACCTCATCACTTGTGACTAAGACCCCTCAAAAGAGCGACGGCGTGGGAGCCTTTCAAAGCAAGTGCTCAATGTGAAGGCGACAATTCAATTTACTGTCATATTGAACTCTAAGGTATTTTAGTGATCAACCTGCCGAATCGATTGTTGACGATAGGATAGCAAAAGCGACATTGGGTCTGTAAGGGGGAACACCAAAATGGCACACTTCTTAATATTTAGCGAAAAGTTCAGTGTCCAGCCATAATTACACAGCGCTCGGATACGAATGAAGCGGATGAAACAGGGAATGAAGCTCCAATATCACAGGAACAGCGCGCACGCGAACAGCACCGACCGTTTTTCTCCTCCTCTCTAAGCCTATCAGCCGCCTCAGCACACTGGCGCGTGCCTGTTAAGAAGGGTAGCCAAAGCTGATTGAATGGTTCAATTTATAGTAAAAAAAAGCTAATTTGCGGAGCCCGTGACATGATAAACTGAGTATTTTTAAGAGCCCAGCCTTCTCTTCAAACAAACTTTTTCTCGTAAACAATTACGTAGAGGCTAGAGGCGTGGGCAGAGGTGTATGTGCAAAGATCAGCGAATAGAAAAAAATTGCCTTCAGTCCACGTCGTGAAAATGGGTGGAAAGCACAGCTTTAAACGACACCCACAACAACTGCGCATGCGACGTCAATTCAATTCACACACGTGGCTCTACAAAGAATGAAACCACAGATTCTGCCAGCCGTTACTCGGAATTCACTGGGGCGGCATCTCTAACACAGCAGCAGCGTCGGCCATGGCCGGGCTAGAGTGGAGGAGGCTGCTGCTGTAGCCCAGCCGTGAGTACCGAGAAAGAAAACGGAGAGGAGCGTCTTTCGAAGGGTGAGACAGTGGAACCTAGCCATCCTGATATGCTTTCATGGGGCTACACCACCGCGTGACACAAGCGCGCAGACACCGAAACAATTGGGCACGTGAGCTTAGTGATTCCCATTTATACTGATTTACACTAGTTCGTTTAGTAAGTTCGAGAATTGCGAGAAAGCTGAGGGAACTCTTATAATCGCTGTTTATCAGAACCTGTTACTCCTTTCGCATTTTGTAATACCTGTGAAAACACGACCGAACTGGTAATCAGCAATTTAGAAAACTGAGTCCCATTCGTGGCAAGCAGTGCGCAAAAGGTAGCGTTTCTCTGGCGGCCAGATGTCTGCATGTGTGTCTAACTATGTTTTCCCGACCTGCAAACCATTCCTTATAGTATCGTTGTCATCATCATCATCAACAACAACATCATCATCATCATCATCAGCCTATCTACGCCCACTGCAGGGCAAAAGCCTCTCCCATTATTCTCCAAAAACCCCGGTCCTGCGCTGACTGCGACCGATTTATCCCCGCAAACATCTTGATTTCATCTGCCCGTCTAACTTTCTGCCACCCCCTGCCACGCTTACCTTCTCTAGGGATCCACTCTGTTGCCCTTATTGTCCAACGGTTATCTTGCCTTCGCATTACACGCCCTGCCCACGTCTATTTCGTCTTCTTAATTTCTACAAATATGTCCTCAACACGCGTTTGTTCCCTGACCCACTCCACCCTCTTCTTGTCCCTTAATGTTACACCTATCAGCTTCCGTTCCATTGGGCGCTAAGTCGCCCTCAATTTAAGTTGAACCATCTTAGTGAGCCTCCAAGATGTTGCTCCATAGGTGACAACCTGTAAGATGCAGCTGTCATACACTTTCTTCTTCAGGGACAATGGTAGGCTGCCATTCATTATCTGAGAACGCCTGCCGAATGCACACCACCGCAATCTTATCCTTAGAATTATCTCTGCCTCATGGTTGGGATCTGGGGTAACAACTTGGTCTAAGTAGACTTATTTGCTTACCACTTCCTCGGCCTCGCCATTTATCTCAAACCGCTGTGCTGTCCCGAGGTTATGGATCATTACTTTAGCTTTCTGCATATTAATTTTCAGGCCCGCGGTTCTACTTTCTTTGTGCAGTTCGGTAAGCATGCTTTGCTATTCCTCCCCCAAGTTACTTAACAAGGCAACTTCATGAGCAAATCTGAGGTTACTGAGGTATTCACCATTAACCCTTACTACCACCTGTTCCCAATTTAACGTTCTCAATACCGCTTGTAAACATGCTGTGAATAACATAAGAGAGATCGTGTCTCGTTGCCTGACGCCCTTCTTTATAGGTATTTTACTGCTGCCTTTATGGAGGATGAAGGTAGCTGTGGACCCATTGTAAATATCCTCTAGTATTCTTACATTATGGTCGTCTACCCCCTGGTTCCGTAATGCCGGAATTACTGCTGACGTTTCCCATGAATATGCCAACAACCTCCCTTGAATATGCCAATAAATCGTTGCCCTACGACGACTTAATTGCTTCGGGTCCGGGTTACCCAGGAGGTGCTGCCAAACAAGTTAATCAAGCCGTGCGAAGGAAGTGTGCAATGAACGCGAAGCTGCGTCAAAAAAGGCCCAAAACAACCGTCGCTATAGGAGACGACAAAGCCGTACCACCGAAGCGCCCGCCGGCGAGCAGGCATCTCCAAGCGGGTTACGCTGGGTAAATTCGTTTCGCCATCTACAGTGTACTCCGTGAATGAAACCCTCCACCCCCACCGCGCCGCCGCCTCCGCCGCGTTGGGAGTTTACTGTCCCGCATGCCGCGAATAATCTTTGGGTTGTAAAGGTAGAAAGCTTTGCTTTAAAACAAAGCTTATGAACTGACGCACATTTCCCAATAAAGAGTTTCTACAGTTTGTTTGTTGTTTAGTTTCTTGTGGATAGCAATTTATCCCGGAACCCTTAAAGCATCCATTTGTCGTATACTTTCCCCACTGACCTTTCTTTTTTGCGGCTATATCAGGGTGACGGCAAGGAAGAAAAGGTTTAGTCAAGTCCAGAGGCGAATAATGGTGGGGCTTTTAGCCAATGCAGTGTGAAAGGATGCGTCATATGTGTTAAGAGGAGATCGACCAATATTTTATGGGGCGAAGCTTGCGGAAGTTTGCACAACATCAAAGGAAAACAGCGCAAACTGACGCATGATCAAGTGAAATAAACAGGCACACACGGGGCGTTTGTGTGTTTTGTTCTCTCGGGTACTCGTCCGTTAGTCCAGTTTGCCAGTCAAAATCAAAATTAAACTTTATTGAGCAAATGGCTCCGTGGTTCGAAAGTGGGGGAACTACGTTAGTACATGTACCCCTGGCAACCTGCCGCCATTTGGATTGCGAGAGGCAAAAGTCTTCTCTTCTTACAGCCAGCCCATAGCTGGTCTGTGCGCTCTAATACTGTTCAATGGAGGTGGACTGTCGGGAAGGGAGGGATGGGGTGTTTTTCAATTTTTGTTGTACGTTTCCAAATTGGCTGGTGCGCGGAAGCGTGTAAATGTTTAGTATTGTCAGGTACAGACCATGACGTGAAGATGTGCTCGTTAGAAAAAAAAATGGCTTGTATCTGGCATCAAGTGCTCCCTTCCTCATTGGTGAGCTGGGGTTACGTGAGACGCGGAAGATGGAAGATGTGGTAATTCAGGCGATAGGCTGTAACCCCTAGTCTGAGTCGATATTATCTTGTGAGAATTTTCGGGTATGAGCGTGCCCGCATCAATGTGAGCGGCCTCACTTACTTACAAAGCCAATTGTCCAGCGGGCACACATTGTGAATATTCGTTGCCCGGCCATGGTCCTCAAGAGTTGGACTGCGGATTGGGATAAGTGGCCTTGAGGGATATTGCCGTAGGGGGTTTGGCAGCCGTTTAGTTGTGCGATGAATTCTCTGCGTGTAGCTGCTGCCGCCTGACGACGTCCTGTAGGCGTGGTACTCAGTGCGAAGCAGGACTTCCGTAAGCGGTAGAGGTCAGCTTTGGTATCACTGAGATAACAAATTGGGCTTACAGAATACGTGAGCATCTCGAAAGGGAGGCACTGGGCGTGTCAGGGCAGGAAATATTGCCTCCCCCACCGAATAGTCCCAGCGCAATCCGAGCCCGTAAGGCCCAGAAGGACGGTGACAGCACGCGGGAGAACAAGATAAGGTGTGAGGTGACCAAGGTATGTTTTTATAGTAGGAGTATGGTGTCATCGCGCTCAAGCGGAAAAGTCGGTGACGAAACTGAGGCTCATAGCGGAGCTGCTAAGTCTGCTTTACCGTAGGTTGGCGGCCTGCAGCATGCAATTTCTTAAATTCAAATTTTATGAGCATTTCCTGCGGCATGACAGTGAATGCTCTCGTACAGCTGAGTGGCTGTGACTATCAGATTAGGCTAGCTGAGAAGGGAATCTGTGGAAATCATGACGTGTCCTCCAAATTTTAATGTGATCCCGGATACGCCAGAAAGTACCCTCGTGTTACCTGTAAGCTCTGTTACTGCAAACACTATAGAGGCCGGGGAACCATCTGCAGTCTTTTTTTAAAGCTGACATTAACTGATCGTGCGCTCACGCTGCGAGGAGCTGATCTTCCTCTTCAAGGCATTTGATGGTGATATTTTACATATTTTCTCCCGCAAAAACAGGGCTAGGACGGTTGGTGGTGCGCTCATTTGAAGGAGTCCTCGAGCGGGTAAACGTGTTTTGTTTAAGGCAGCGTCAGCTCCTTATTGCTTCGCCTCAGAAAACACACTGTGGTCACCCCATCTCGTCCCGCATACCTATCCATTCTGCACATTTCCCAGAGCGCCCTTGGTCTGCTGCCTCTTAGGAGATCGGTGTCGCCTTCTTCCAACGTTTTCCCGGTCGTTGCGTTAGTGCGTGATATTGCTCCGACTTCTTTCAGGTACTCTCGATGCCATCTTACCCACCAAGCCCTTGTCATCTGGTGGTGTAATGGTGGTACCAGCGAGATGGTTATACCAACTCAGGGGGATTGGCCAGGAAATGGGTGCTTTACCGAAGCAAACTGTGCGTTTTTGGGGGAAAGAAAAATATTTAAATATTAGAATGAATTGGCAGTGCATTACTAGAGAAATAAAACTTAGAAGAATATAGACAGAAGTAGAAAAAGATAAAAGCCATGAAAATTAGGAATTAAGTATAAGGAAGAGAGATTGTGGTACAGATGAAGCAGTGAGCAAGGCGCGCGTAGGTTTACCAGGGGAACCCAATAGGGCCCAATAATAGCTAACATGGCAGGCGTTCTTATTCTAGAATGAATGTCTGTAACACACAGCAAAGATCCCCGCGGCAGAATCCCAGTACTTTAGCCCCTAATAATAAAATCGGTGTAGTAGACAGTGGGAGGTTTTGACGATTAGATGTGTCTTCTAAGTACCTTCATCTTATAGAGGCGAACCGTTGGCAAGAGAAGGTGAAATGGTCACTTGTTTCTGGTTCGTTGCAGAATGCGTATACGGGTAACAGAGCCAGATTACGTGCGGTGTAAGTAAAAATTAAATCTGGTACGCGACACCGAAAGCTAGTGAGGCTGACTTCGCAAGTTCTCGAGTGGCTTATGCTGCACTTCCATGAGTACCGGAGGTGCTCGAGCTTGGAGTCTTCGTAAACATAATCAGGCATAGTTCTAAGTAAGCGCAGCCTGCGAAAGCTAGCCGAAATTATGAAGTTATTGCTTGGCAGAACCTCCGCTACTGGACCTCCCGTGCAGATACCTGCATGCCCAGGCACTCAGACCAAACGGAGTTCTTGAAGGGAGTGCTCGACACAGGAGGGATGAGGTTGTGGAAGTGAGTGCAGAGCAAACGGAAAATGAATCCTTGAGAATTATTGCCTGTTGTGTAGAAGAACAAAGCTTACGAATGGCCAAGACTGTTGCGAGAAATTCGGCGTGGAAAAAAGTAAGAAAGTTTGGCAACCGGAGGGAAAAAGGCCCAATCTACACCGCATGAAAAATATACACGCCTGCGTTCTCCTTCCGGACAGAGGCATCACTTGCAATAATGGCGTGTGAAGAGAAACTGTTCAGATGATCCTTTAGGAGGCCTGTCAAAAGACTCCGTTGGAGTAATTTAGCATTAGAGGGGAGATGTCATCAAAAGAATTGTCTAAGGACGAGACTCTATCAAATACGGAAGCCGACAAGAGGGCCACATTTATCTAACACCGTTTTTTCCAGGCCTCTACGATATCACCGAGAATGACCCGTTTTTCATCATTGAGATGCTATCTTCCTCCGATGATTTCCGCATGCGTTATTGGCATGGACTCCCACGGCTTGCTGTACACGTAGGTTAACGGTCGAATATTTAACGCCTGTTCCAACTGTGTCCCGAAGGTTCAATGCTCTTCTACTGTGACTGTGAACCTACTGATGATTTTGTGACTAGAGGTCTTAATGCTTCTTATAACCTGCTAATAAAATCCTCACCAACTCTCAAACACCATTTTTGTCTCATTGTGCCATTTTATGAATCCACCGATTATGGCCATTGCGAGTATAATGTAATCGAAATACCTTTCCCTCTGTAGCTTTTCGAATGTTCCTGGAAATTCGGAATTGTATTCTTTGAGATGATGTTTTATTGTGGCCGGCTTAACAAATGTACTAGGTGTTGTTCCGAAATATTCTGCTCATTTTCCACGCTTGTTGTTCTTCCCTTATACTCGTGTTTCCACCATACAAATCGCAAATAGTCTTGGTCTTTTGCTTTGATGCTTATCTGCAAAAATACTTTTTCTGCGTCCCCTGTTGGTGCTATCTTTTCTTTCCGGAAGCTTCTAAGCGTGGACAGTGTGTCTTAGTGGAAGTTCGGTCGTGCTTCTAAGTTGTCGTTGAGCCATCGGATTTTTATCGAGCTTGATGACGCGTCAAAAACAACTCTAATTTTTATGGTTGCTCAGTCGTCCCGAATCACTGCCTGGTGAGGCATATATTAGGAAAGATAGTTTGTCCTGGGTCCTCTGTCACTCTTCCTGCTACACCAAAGGTGTAATATTCCAATATCTACTTGTCATATATCCTGAGGGAATCACTCTTCTGAAGCCTGTTTTTCAACTGTAGTAGCGTTTTCGTTGGAATTTTTCGTTAGTCTCTAGGTTTACGTTTTCTTGGCACGGAAGAACTACAAAGTAGCGAGGATTCTCTATCGTTATTTGCTCCTCGAACCACTCCAGGATTTTGTATTTTGAACTCGCTTGACCATGTTTCATTGAGATGCCGATTGACTCCAAACTCCAAAATTTCTGCAATTCGTCCTGAATTTCTTTGTCTGTAGCTTCGGCGCGAAGCACCATGACTGCCTGGTCTTTTGTATTTCCAGCTTTGCTGTAGCCCCATGTTTCTTGAACTATCCATCCAAGCGTGGTCTCTGCTCCCATTAGCTTGCGACTTAGTCGTTTTATTTTTCTCGTAAAAAAATGTTCAGAGCCAATTAACAATTTTATCGAACTCTTCCTGCTTGTTTTGTTAGTCTCGTCGGCAATGTCCAAATGTAGTTTCTTAATTTTTGGCTGATTTCTTCTGTGAGCCCTCGCAACAATTACAAGATATGGCGTCCACTTTCAAAGGCTTCTGAAACCATATCCGCACTTTTGGTTATCCGTACTTTTACTTCTACCACGCCCGCAATCTTCACCGTTTCATTCCCGCTGACCGAGACAATGGTCAACCTTTCGTGTTTGAAGACCTTTACTCCTATTGATTCCGCTAATCCGGCTTCAGTGAATAATAATTGGCTGCTGGTGTCACTTAAGAGTGGGGCATAGTTCCCTGAGGATTTTCCTTTATTCAAAGCTACCGCAGTTTGTAGTAGCAGGCATTGCTTTTTTCCCCGCCGTTCAGTGGCATGCATGCTACACGTTGTCGATTCTTGTAATCGAACCATCCCGACATGTTGTCTGGCTGTTGCTTCATGTTTCGTCCGATACACTCACGTACGTCTTCCTTTGCATTGTTTGCGTCGCATGTTAGCTATACACGTGCCGCGTAATTTGGCCGCGTACACCTGAAGCATGTCCTGTTGGCTGCGAGCGCCGCCATTTTCTGTTCCATCAACATGCTGCGCGGACAATGTTCTCTCGCATGGTTGTTTTGTTTGCAGAAGATGCCCACCCTTCCGGTGAGCTATAAAAACTCGCTGTTGTTGGAAACTGTCTCGTAATTTCTTTTGTCTGTTTCTCACCCCCAGATCTTTGCTCCTTTTCTGTCTGCACTGTTAAATTTACTTGATGCCGAAGAAATTCAAGCAGTCGTGTTACGCCTTCCGCACGTGTTTTTCATGCTGACTCGTTTTGCTCACCTTCTTTCCTTTCTCTTTCCTGGCGATTCTGACCAATCTTTTTCAACTTGAACTCCACTGGCAACTCTGATGAAATACCTCTCTTCAGCACTGGACTGAGCGCTGGTGCATAGAACTCGGGTTTTACATCCAGGTTATCGAGGGCTAGCATGTTTACTTGTACGGATTGGAATAGCATTCTCAGCTTTTAGGTATACCTCGCTGATTTTACCTTTGGAAGGTTTACCTGCTTGCTCATATGCAGATCCGCTTATCTTTCATGCCTTCCGAATGTGTCCTTGAATAACTGTATTACTATTGTAGCAGCTACCTTGCCAGTTCATGACGCGGTCAAATAGGTAATCTTCTGAGCTTTGGTCATGTTTGGGCTGTCGTGTACTGATGATTTGTCTTGCGTTCAAAATCTGTTCCAGTCCAGCTCATTTCCACCGAATTTTATAAACTCCAGCTTCCGTAACTTCACCAGCTCCATGTCATCTGGCCTTGCGTTGTGCTAATTGCTCTGTGCTAACGTCTCGATGTGAGTCTAGAAATTTACGCTGGTTGAGACGGACTCCGCAATGCTTATCTCAAGCTTCGATAAGACAGCCGATATCTTTATGTCATATTCAATTTTCTTTCATATTCACTGTGTGCAACTTCGTCCGTTTAATATTGGTTCATTTTGTTGTTTGCTTCTTTTATTAGCGCTTCTAGCCCCTTGATCTCTGCTTACGTAGAATAAAGCGCCAATATTTCGGCTCCTCCTCCTATTAGCTGTTCAGCTGCAGTGATGAGCTCCGTTATTTGCGATCGTAAAGGCTTCCTCTTCTTCCTTACAATCTCTTTCCTGATCTTCGAAAATGGTTCTCTGAAGCTCTCTTACAATTAAGTCCGCTCATCGGATCCCGTTGATGCCCGTGACTGCCTCCGGGTTGTCTGGACCAGGTGGATCAGCTGCTCCGGCGCCGCCGTTTTCTCCGCTGCTCCAAGGCAGACTGCGGCCGTTCCTTGCGTGGAGGTAGAAAACTTGGTCGCGCAACGACTTGTAAAACTATAGAGGCCGGGGAGCCGTCTGCATTCTTTGTTTAATTACTTACAGAACTGATCGTGGATCTCGCTGCGAGGAGCTGATTTTCTTCCTCTTCGGGGTAGATGATAGTGATATTTTACAGCTACAAAGATGAATAAGGCTTCGGGACCAGAATGTGCAACGTTTGTCTGTCAGCTGGGGGGCGCGTAGAGTAAATGGCGATGGCACCTAAAATATTTGGAATACTGGTAGCGACATACCTCCCGGTTAAGCCTCGAGTAGTGCGAGATTCATTCCGGAAGGCGTTGCATAGTAGTACCGACACAGAATTACTGAACTGTCGGTAACTCAGACGGTTCGGTTGTTGCTTCTTATCTGAGCTTTTGTTGAGAAATCGCGGTGTGGTAATAGCGGTAGGAATGTGTGTTGGTTGGTTTATTTATTTATTTATTCTCAGCGCATACAAGCATTGTAGAGGGGTGGGGCTCACATAAAAGCAAAATAAGATGTCAAAAGCACGCGACAAGTGGTTAGCGATTCTACACACAAAAATATGCAATGTGAAAAAAAAACCTGGCAAAGCAAATGCAATAAACGCGGCCATAAAGGCAATCACACTCGCAGTAAAAAAAAGCAAATGGTAAGCGCACATCATTCGACTTGAAAGAACACAGTAACGGCGGATCGACACAAGCATACAATACACTAAAAAAGAAACAATAAACAACGGAAAACGAAAACGCACTCTTTACTAGAAAGTATTACACAAAAAAATTTTACAGCAAATTTGAATTTGACAATGCTTCCAGGAAATGGTCAGGGTTAGTAACGCAAGCTAATGAAGCAGGCAGGTTGTTCCACTCACGGCACGTTTTCGGCAAAAAAGAATGAGAGCAGGTGACAGGGTTTTGGTGCGGGATATGAACTTTGTGACAAAGGTCAAGACGTTCAGATATGAACCGTGCGAGTTGTATCCAGCGTAAGTTGAGTACATGGTTATTATGATACACTTCCTGAAATATTCACAGACGGGACAGTTTTCTATGTGTAGCGAGAGGAGTTAGCTTCAGGCTGGATTTCATAGAGGTTATACTGGCCGTACGATGATCGTTAGAAAGTATGAATCTCACAGAACGGTTTTGAACAGCTTGAAGTTGGTTAGTTAGATTAGTGTATCCTGGATCCCAAGTTGACGATGCATACTCTAGTATGGGGCGCACGTAAGTAACATATAACTGTTTTTTGAGAGAAAAAGGTGCCAAGGAAAAATTTCGCTTGAAGTACCCAAGCATGCGGTTAGCCTTAGATGTTATAAAATGAATATGTCGACACCAGGAGAGGTTGTTAGTTATGTGCACACCAATGTATTTATATTCGACTACGGACTCTAATAGGGTACTGTTAAGAAAATAACCAGGACAAATTAATTTATTATGGGATATCCTCATAAATTTACATTTATTTATGTTGAGCTCCATATGCCAAAGTTTGCACCAAGTAGAAATATTATTAGGGTCAGATTGTCGGCATTTAATGTCAGGGGAACTAGTAATGTTACGATAAAGCATACAATCATCAGCAAAGAGGCAAATAGAAGAAGAAATATTACTAGGCAGGTCGTTAATGTATATCAGAAAAAGTACGGGTCCTAGCACAGAGCCCTGAGGTACACCTGAGCGCACAGGTACCTCAGGGGAGTTAGTTTGGTTGGCAGACCCAAACGAGTTCGGTTAGAAAGAAATACTTCTGTCCATTGTAAGACTTGGCGATCAATTTTCAAATTACGTAATTTCAATAGGGGAAGATGATTACCTTTACGAACTATTTGGAAAAATCCAGAAAGACAGTCAGTTACAAAAGAGCAGTCAGGAAATGCATGCAAGTCATTGGTAAACGTAATAAGTTGAGTTTCACAGGAGAAGTTTTTTCTGAAACCTTGTTGGAAATTATAAAAAAACTGATTGGACTCAAGAAAGTTAACCAAATGAGTGAATATTATGTGTTCAAGGATTTTACAAGAGATGGAAGTAATGAATATTGGAGGGTAGTTTGAGAAGTTATGCGCGTCACCTGACTTATAGAGTGGAACCACCCTGCCGGTCTTCCATTGCCTCGGCAAGTAACTCTCGTCAATAAATTTGGTGTAAATGAAATACAATATAATGGAACTGTACTATATTGGTACTCTTTGTCCAGCAGGATGAAGAGTCAATGGGTCCATGGTGAAAAATTGGACTTGCACGGGGAGGAAATCACTGATAAAAGGGTCAGCAAAAGAATTCGCGAAGCTAACTACGGAGGCACACAAATGGTTCGGAACTGGTTCTCCCGACATGTGTACCAGACGTATGTTACAGTCCTGCTTCGGCTTCATAGTGCTCCGAAAACGCTTAGGGTTTGTGTTGCAATAAAAAGGGTAAGGTACAGAGAAAAAAAGTACTTTTAGTTGTTTTCAAGGCTTTCGAGTAGGATTATGCTGCTTGCGTATAGACAGCCCACGGCACCGAAATTGACAATTTTTTAGCAGCCCGGAAGAGCCTGGCTTTCTTATTGAATAGCCTTTTAAGATATTGCGTATACCAGGCAGCATTAGAGTTTCTGTACACATTCCTCAAAGGTATGTATTTAATAATTAATTCTAAAACCTTACATCTGTAAGAGGACCATAAGTCTTCAATCCTTTGTTCCATGCCAGATGGCAGCAAAGTACCCATAAAGGCGCAGAGTTCAGCGTTTATAGCCTCGAACTTAGCTCTGTTATAATCTTTGACTAGTTTAGCCGATTCGGTTTTCTATATGGAGGAAGGAAAAAAGTAAAGTGAAGCACGGCGTGGTCACTTAACCCAGGCACGTGCGTAATAGAGGATGTGATATCAGGGGATGACGTCAGAATTAAGGCAAGCAAAGATGATGTTGTTGGGGTGACACGTGTTGGTTGACAGACTAGCTGTGATAAACTAAATTCGGAACAGACTTTAAGAAAACACAAAACGTCGGCAGACACAGGATCGGCAAAGGGACACGCACGCGCCCATTTGATTGTTGAATAATTGAAGTCACCGACAAGAAAAAGTGGCTCACCCGAATAACGCACTGCAATCTGGTTCAAGCAATCGTGAAGATTCTTGTGAAAAGCACCAGCACTAGAGGGGGGCCGATAACAGGCGCCAAATATGATTTTTTTTGGAATTGTAAGTTATGCAGCACCAAAGAATCTCTAGATTAGAAAGAAGCTTGACTAGAAAAGACTCCAAATGGTTACTAACAGCAATTAAAACACCACCCCCGATTTTGCAACCCCGGTCACGTCTATACACCACGTACTTCTTGTTGCCCTGAAATAGCTCAGTCGGTGCTGTTTTACTTGACAGCCATGTGTCGGTAAGTGCAACAATATCAGCCTCGGAGCCATTTATTTGAGCGCTAAGTCTTTCCTTTTTACAGTACAGGCTACGAATGTTTGTTTAGAGGACGGACGCTTTATTCTCATGTTGAAGACCACTACCCCTCGCCAACTAGCTGCCGCTCAGCTGTCCATACACCCGTCCTGAACGCGTCAACCATGGGGATGATACAGCAGGTGCTGAGGCAGAGGGTGCCGCCTGAAGTTTATGCACACAGTCACCGCTAGCGCTGTACACATAGTTCTTACCGCCAACAGAGAGCCTATTGTGGCGCAGTTTGTAAGAAGTATTAAGACCTTTCCCGTACTCAAACAATTTCTTGAGGGCAGTTCGTGTGGCTAGTTAAATGGCTAGTGAAAGGTCATCTGAAATGTAAAAGTCGGTATCGTCCAGCAACTATCGGTTTGACTGCGCCAGCTTTTTTGCTTTGTAAGAAGCAGATTTTATAACAATACACCTCTTCTTATCTGGAGCATATAGGCCTATCCTATGAGCGCGCTCAATATTTTCTGCGGCGATTTCTAGGCCTAGTTTTTCGGAGGCAAACGACACAATCTTCTGTCCTGATTCCTGCCAACTTTCCTTGGGGTTGTCTGCGAACCCGAAAAACAGAAGACTGTCGCGCCGCGAGTGGTCCTCGGCATCGTCAAGCCTTGCTCGTAGAGTGATTATTTCATTAAGGGGACAATCAGTTGGGCCTATAGAAGCCATGTCACGCTGACAACTTATAAGAGTAGGAGCCCGCTCCTCAACGGCTTCGAAGCGGGTGTTGATGCCAGAAACAGACGCAACGACCGATTAATGGGCGGCTTTAAGCTCGTCGACTGCCTTTGACAAGTTCGTTTGGTTAGTCTCAATTCTAATGCATCGCTCAACAGTTTTCTTTACGAATCGCAGTATTTCCTGATTTGGCCCCGGGTTTACCTCAACGTCACCACATAATGCCAAAAATAAGGGGCAGAATGGATCAAGCAAGGCTTCTGGGCATGGAAGCATGACAATAAGAGGTCATCTGATCTGAAGCATTTACAAGGTGGCATGGAAAGGGGGCTAACCTGTGCAACGAACATAACGGTGAATACATTGCTGTTGTCGTGCATCCATGCCCAATGGCGTGGTGGCCGCTGGGGTGCCCTCTTATGTGGACCGCCGAGCAAGGAAACGATGACGTTAAGGCTGGGATGCTGAGAACGAAGATATCTTGGCAAAAAACCGGGGGGACCAGGCCGGTTCGGTTCACCGACGATAAGGCTATCGGAATGCATGCGGATGGCTGGCAGAGGAAGTCCGTAGCCGCCACACAGCAAATGTGCGTCGAGGTACACGAGTGCGCAGTCTCAGAGGGGGCGACCCAGATGCATGCAGTGAGGAATCCAGTGAACTGCGCAACGAACAATAACGGTGAGTACATTGCTGTTGTCGTGCATCCATGGCCACTGGCGTGGTGGCCGCTAGGGTGCCCTTTTATGTGGTCCGCCAAGCAAGTAAACGATGACGTTGAGGCTGGGATGCTAAGAACGAGGGTATCTTGGCAAAACAATTACACCATCTTTCCGTGGGGAACCCTGATGAGGATGCGAAGCATCGTGGCGGTTCCGTGTGGTTCCATTGTGTTGCCGTTATGTTGAGTGATCTGGTTTTTACTAGCGCCAGAAGGAATTCCGCGTCCGGGTCCACACCGGTGGCAGAGGCACGCAAGTACTGTTGTGTTACTGTGAGCAGGCGGGGGTTCTCGAGGCGCCGAAACTCGTCCATCATGTTCTGTGGATGTTGTCTCTGTGGTAGAATCGGTAGTCTCCGTCAGCGTTGGTGCGGTAAAGGTTGTTGACATTGGTGCACCGGCTGAGAGCAATGTACACGCCCTCCTCTTCACAGCTTTGTCTTCTTTTTCCTTTCTTCCGCGGTTCCCCTACGGGAAGATGACGACGGTGTTGAACGCGAAGCTATCTCGTGATGGATTCTTTGGTTGTCTAATCCGTAGGGGCATCCTGCCAAAATCATCAGAGCGCTGCGGACGGGGCTGGTTGAGCTGCAAGGCGCGTGGCGCTTCCCGCCACAGCTTTCCCACGGGAAATTCAACATCCTCCTCTAAAGTTTTCAGTTCGTCATTTCCGTTGACGTTCAGCTTTGCGTGCCTTCGTTGTATCAGTAGCTTCTTAACGTATTTTGAATGAGCCAAGTACATAATGCGCGTTCGTAGCACTTGCTCCTGTGTTGGATTTGTAGCATAGTGCGGCCAGAGAGTCATGGGATCGAAAACTGGGCGCCGCTATTTTTTTTTATAGTGTAGTATCGCGCAGCTGTGGGTGTAAGGAGGAGAGTTGCGCATGCGCAGTGTGAGTGCGGACGCGGACGGACGCCGACGCCGACGCGGCACATGCCACCGCTATAAGATGCTCCGCGTCTAAAAACTGGGGGGACCAGGCCGGTTCTGTTCACCGACGATAAGGCTATCGGGATGCATGCGGATGGCTGGCAGAGGAAGTCCGTAGCCGCCACACAGCAAATCTGCCTCGAGGTACACAAGGGCGCAGTCTCAGTGGGGGCGACACAGCTGCATGCCTTGAGGATCCAGTGAACTGCGCAACGAACAATAACGGTGAGTACATTGCTGTTGTGCATCCATGCCCATGGTTTGTGGTCTGCGAAAGCGGAAAAAGGAAGGGAAGGCACTGGGGATATTTTGAGCTCGGCAGGGAGCTCATCTGCATACAACCCAGTGCAGGGGAAGGGAAGTAGATGGGAGTGACAGGATAGAGGAGAGAGAGAGAGAGAAAGGAAAAGGCACAAGTCCCACAGTCAGCCTGTCAGTCCTAGAAAGAGTCAGTCCTAGAAAGCTGTCAGTCCGGGCACTACACTCCGGTCTACAGCCCCTGCATGAGGCCGGTCTGGACTGGACTGGAAATGACTTTATTTCAATAAAACCTGCAGTGGGCTTCGGTCTGTTACGACCCCCACCCAGACGTGGCCCTACTAAGCGCTAGCCCCTTTGCGGTGCCCGTACCTTTCGAGCGAAATGAAGACCTGCTGGATGCCCCATGCTTGATCGTCTTGCTTGTTGACTCAATGGCTCTTTGGAGGTCCGCCGGGTATTCTTCAAACTTGCGCCGTCTGGGTCGGAGGCACAATCCCACATGACATGCCACCGGTTGGCCGGCCCTGTCTTACATACGCTGCATTGGGCATTGGGGTATTCGTCGGGGTACATGTGGTGTAGCGCTGCCGGTGACGTGACCGACGCCGTCTGTAGCCTTCTCAGATACGTTGCCTCTTCGCGACCCAGCGCCCGGTGGGGCGGCTGATACGCTTTTGTCATCAGCCTCATGTTCTTGAGTGCTTCGCCGTAACCCCTGGATCTGTCTTTAGTCTCCACCCACCATGCCCTCTCGGGACGCCTCCCCACACTGGTGGCGCGGTGTGTTATAGCGCGCGCCTCCCTGTGGGCCGTCTCGTTGTGGTTCGCTGTGTGCGGTGAGCATTCGCCCGCGTGCGCCGGGATCCATCTGATTTCTACTCTTCTTTCTTCTTGGACACCCGTTTTCTCGATGATCTTGGCTGCCTTGCCGCTCACTCGGCCATTCGCCAGGTTGCGGACGGCCTCTTGCGAGTCGCTCAGGATCGTGTCGCAAGTGGCTTCGGACATCGCCAGGGCTATGGCGATCTCTTCTGCCTCGGTGGCGTTCTCGCATTTTGCGCTCGCTGACTTGGCCACCCTTCCCGTTCTTGCGTTTATTGTTACCATCGCATACCTGCCTTGGCCATAGTCTGCCGCATCGAAGTACCGTGTTCGCGGGTCGTTACTGTACTGCTCGATTATGTATTTTGCCCTTGCTCGTCTTCAATCTTGATTGCGTTCTTGGTGCATGTTCTTTGGAATGGGACTCACCCGCACGTTCTTCCGCACCTTGTCGTCTAGGTCTTGGAGGTGCCTCCCCGCAATCTGGTAGCCGTAGTCCAGGGTATCGAGGATGGCTCTACCCGTCTTGACGCTGCCAGTCGTTCTCGTTGTGCTTCTAGCTGGGCCTCGATGAGCTCATCCACCGTGTTGTGGACGCCCAGTTGCAGCAGTCGTTCGGTGTTCGTCGATTCGTTTACACCTAGTGCCCGTTTATTCATTCTTAGGATCATAATGTCTATCTTGGACTTTGTCGGTCTGCGTCACTTGTGGTACGCCGCGTGTGTGCCACGTGGCTGATCGCGAAGACTGAACCAGTCTCGCGAGCCTTTCTTTCGCGCATGCCCGTCTTTTTGGTCGATACGCCGCTGGATCAGCCGTAGGGTACTTGCCGTTTGGTCGCCAGTTTCTTCATCAGGTTCTCCTTGTTACCGTTGCCGTTAATAAGCATGCGCAGCACCCTGATCTCCGGCACTTCGGGGATTCGCTGGCCTGTCTTTGTGATCAGTCTCCAGGCGATCGCACTCCGGTGGGGGCAGCGGCTGCCGACCCCTTGCGAGGCGAGTATACCAGGAGCTCTGACTGGGACAGTCGAACACTGCAGACCCGTTCCGTCCAACCGGTCTTCGATGGCCAAGATCGCCTTCTGCAGCCTTCTCTCGATACCTGCGCCTGTGCCACCGGCCGTCCATAGGGTGATGTCGTCTGCATAAAGGGTGTGTCGAACGCCTTCGACGCTCGACACCGCTTCGGCGACTCGGATCATGACAATATTAAAGAGCAGGTCGTCTCCAGGTAATGGAGCAGATGGGCGAAGACTTCCCGTTGGGTTGCTGCAGACCCCTTCGGGAACAGAAGGTCCTCCATGCCGGCGCTGGGAAGACCTTGATGCTCGAGCGCTCGGTGGAGCTCTGCTCTCGGGCCCGCGTGTGGGGGAAGAGAGAGAGTTGCTTTATCCTAAAAGAAACGAAGATCCACTCAGCCGATAACTGCCTCTCGGGTTTAGGGCACCTTAATCAAGACTAAGTCTAGGAGGAGGAGATATAGAAAAGAGGGTGGACAGTAAAAAAGATAGAAAGGGAGATGACGATTCACAAGCCGCGCAGCATAGACAGTACTGGCGGCAACATAGCGGGTCCGAGAGTACCGTGTGGTTAAAAAGTCCAGCAGGGCTCAGAACGCTTTTTCGCGATTTGATTTGTGACAATCCGGGGACAACAGGTTTGATGAGGTGCATGAAGGCAGTCCCAGTTCGCATACGACGCTCTCAGCGCTGATCGAGCCTGCGATTTTTGTGGACACTCGCACAGTGCACGCGCGAGTGTTTCTATTGCAGGACAGTGTGGCACAGGCGGGTGAACTGGCGATGCCAAGCCTGTGACTTCTTTCCGCGCAGCGGTGACAGCCGATTCGCAGACGAAGAAGGAGAGCACGGTCAGCTCGGGTCAGTCCCCTCCGAAAGAGCGTGTGCGGTGGCTTGCGGATGCAACTCGGGAGTCAGGGTGCATGGCTTGGAGGTCCCTTCGGATAAGGTACCGCGCGACGTCCAGGGGCCTGATTGCCTCACTCATCGAAGTGGATGGATGATGCGCTTCTTTTGCCAGGCGATCAACCTCCTCATTTCCCTTGATGCCTACGTGAGCAGGCAGCCATTGCAGATGAATGCTAAGGCCTCTGGCGCTGAGGCTGTGCAGTTTGCTGGCAAGACTTTGTACAGCGAGACAGCTGAGGTGGGCCCGGTCGAGCCTCAGGAGGGCAGCCTTCGAATCTGAGCGGATGGCTACTTTTCGGTTGATGAGGTTCTGCTCGCACTCCTTAATGATGTCCGCAGCCAGGTGAAGGCCCGCGTTTTCTGCCGTTGTGGAGCTGCTGTCCAAGCGTTGGGGGTGGGCAGAAGCAGAGTAGGTGCTCTAGCGTCTCTGACTCCGGGAAGTCCCCCCATGTCGACAAATGTCGGCAGTCCCCACATCGGCAGGCGCATGACGTCAGGTGCATGGCGCGAGGCGCGTGGCAAGAGCGCTTTATTCTCTTCACTCTGCTACACGCGCGGGTGCAGCAGATTGTCCCGCATCCTCTCCTTTCCAGTGAGGTTACTGCTCGGAGTCCGACGGAGCAGCCTCTCTGGACCGGCTCGGCACTGCACGGTTCCAGATCGGCCGCGTAAGGCGAAGCGATGGTATGAATTTGAGGTCATGCCGATACTCGTCCGTGTTGCCCTGGTGAAAGCTGTCACCTCCGCTCGTGTCGTGCTGCTTTTTCTGCGAGCGTCTCCTCCCTCGTGCTCCTCGGCCGTCGGACTGGTGTCCGACAGGAGAACCACGGTCGATGCGGGCGGCGAATTGTTGCTCGGGCTGTAGTGTGAGAACTGGCTTACACGCGATAGTCGGTGCTGGTGCGCTGTAGGTCGGGGCTGGGGCGCTGTGGATACCCCTTTTATGGTGTCACGGGCCTCTTCACTACGTTCCAGCATTGTCACCGTACACATCGCGGGTTGCCGCACCAGCGTGCTGGTGGTTCGAAAGAACTTGCTGTCAGGCAGCCAGGAGAACGAATGTTCTAGCAGCGATTCAGCCCTGTCGGTGGTGACGTTGTTGTACCACGCCTCGCTCGTCTCCCTGGGAGGGTGCCGCGGGCGCCTCTCAACAGGGCTGTCTTGTGGTTTTGTGGTGGCTAGGTGCGGTGAGAGGGCACGTGGATGCTGCGGTCGCTGCGCCGGTTGTGGCACAGAAGCTGCTGGGGGAGGTTGCGGAGATTTTCAGCGCTCGGGCGTTGCTTTCCGCGAGAGTAGGAAGTGCCACCACGCGAATCCAGGGCGGTGACGATAGCCGCAACAGAATCGGGTCCGGCATCTACTCGCGAAGGCTGTGCGCGATGTCCTGCTTCGACGGTGGTTGTAACCGTAAGTGTAGCTCATTTCTTCGGGACTCAGATAGCACTCTCGAATCAGCTTTGAGAAGGTTTCCAAGCACATTCTCTGAATCTCTGCCGTGGTCTCCTCTCAGAGTGGAAGTGGTACCAACACATTATTCACTGACGGGAACAAACCAAAGTTAGTAACGGCTGGTTTTCGAAGTAGGGCTGTGCGTAGAGCAGGTAGGATGTTTTGACAAAATAAAAAGCGACATGAAGACTATGCGGAAAGAGCTAACAGTGGCGCAAGGTCAGACCTTGGAATGCCAGAAAGAAAACCAGAGGCTAAGCAAAGAACTCAGAGATGTCTAAAAACAGCTGATTGAGCTCAACCAGTACGAAGGCGCAACAATATTGAGCTGAAAGGTGTTCCCTCCTCTAAAGATGAGGATCTGCATAAAGTTGTACAGAACGCAGTGCTACCTTGAAGGTTGACATGTCAATCCAAGACATAGATAATGTTCAGCGTGTACAAACAAGAGGTGACGGCCCCTCCAATATAATAGCCAGGTTTGTCTCCCGCAGCAAGCGTGACCAGTTCTTGCTTGTTGCCAAGAAGACCAGGCTAAACACCGGAATGCTCGGATTTGGGGAAACGAACCCGTTTTCGTCAACGAGCATTTATGCCTAGAAAACAAAGTTCTGCTTGGGAAGGCCATCAGGACTAAGCGCGAAAAGAATTGGAAATTTGCCTGGGTGGTTGATGGTAAGATTCTGATGCGGAAAACCGAGAAATCAAAGGCAGTACATGTCACATGCGAGGACGACCTTGAAATATAACGTAGATGCACACACAAAGCATCACCTTCTTAACGGTTGCAATGGCGATGTTCAATCCAAGACGCACCGAAGAAGACATATCTGTTTTTACACTAACATCCGGAGCCTAAGAAGAAATATAAATGACCTGTCTGCCTTTATTGCTCAGCAGAATCATCAGTTTACCGCTTTATCTATTGTAAAAACGTGGCTAAAAAACACGAAGAAATATCGCTTCCTGATTACACGATGGTCTCTAACCCGCGTGATTCGCACTCCCGTGGCGGAGGCGTCGCACTTTATCTTCAAAACGATTTTGCCTACTCCGTCCTAACAAAAATACATGCTCTGTACCAGAGATTCAAACACTTTTTATCTTGATGAAACATGGTATCATTCTTGGCGTGGTCTATCGGCCTCCTAATTCCAGTCTTGACGATTTTCTTGAGACTTGAAAATGTTTTTTCGTGCATCACCAGTGAATATAAAAAACCTGCAGTCATTGTGGTGACGTAAATATCGACACTATGAGCTCATCCAATATAGATTACACCAACTTGCTCGAGTCCTATCATTTTCGTAATTTAATCACAAAACCGACACGTGTTACAAGTTGCTCGGAAACCTTAATCGATCGTATTCTAACAAACATTGATGCAGGTGCTGACGCCGGGGTTTACAGTAGTCCGATCTCAGATCACTATCCTGTTTATGTGACCATTCATGACTCAGGAACTACAAAACGAAAGTAAAAATGCAAACTTCGCTAATAATCTGGATTATAGCGTGATACGCAAGCACCTCCGTTCACTGAATCCTGATCTGATATACCGTATTGATGTAAATGAAGAGTTTGAAAACCTCATTGAGACTCTTACCAACATAATAGCCAGCAGTAGCCGAAATACACGTGCCCACTCACGCGACAAGCCAATTTGCCCTTGGATGACTAAACAAATTTTAGATGTTATAAAAAAGAAAGATTACTGGTATCATAAATGGAGACATAACAAAAGCAATGACTATTATTTCCGTCAATTCAAACACACCCGCAACAAGACTGTTGCTCTGATGAGGACTCGTAAAAAGGAATTTTATTCGAGTCTCATCACACACGCTCTGGCCTCTGGAACACTAAGAAAATATGGAATATTTTAAAAGAAGTTATAGGACACTCCCAGAAGGTACACTCAGCCCCTGACAATGTTACTCAAACAACGGTTGAAACCTTTAACTATTATTTCACTAGTGTTGGCCCTGACTTGGCGGCCAAAATTTGCACAAGTAACACGCACAATTCTATCCTTACGCCAATAAGCAACACTTTTGTTATGGAAGACATCGAATTGAATGAAATAGTGGCGATAGTTAACAGTCTTCCAAAAAACAAAGCCGCAGGCCTAGACGGTATCACCGCCCGCCTCATCCAAAAAAACATTGACATATTTGGAACCATACTATGTAATCTATTCAACCACTCTCTCCTTGATGGTATATATCCATCACGTCTGAAAATAGCAAAAGTTACCCCTGTATTTAAGGAGGGTGACCGATCTGAGCCATCCAGTTATCGACCAATTTCAGTTCTAAGTGCTTATCAATATTATTTTCGAAAAAATAATTGCAAAACGCGTCCACAAGTTTCTTGAAAAGTACCGCGTCATCTGTCCGCAACAGCATGGATTCCGCCCGCGATACTCTACATCAACAGCTGTGCTCTCACTTACGCAAATGCTTAATACCACCCTGCATAATAATAAACTTGCCGCTGTAGTATTCTTGGATCTTCAAAAAGCTTTTGATACAGTCGATCACAGTATTATGTTGGATAAGCTTAAAAATTATGGCTTCCGAGACAAAACCTTTCATCTATTTTGAGTTTTCTTACCGACCGTCAGCAAAAAGTGTCCATTAACAATATAACGTCTTCACTACGATACATAACAGCCGGTGTTCCACAAGGGTCCGTGCTTGGGCCCTTACTGTTTACCCTCTATGTAACGACTTGACTTGTCTCAAATAATTTCTTCTGAAATGCTCATGTATGCCGATGACACTGCTGTCATATTCACAGCCGATACTGAGGATGAACTTCAGGATAAACTGAACATAGAGCTAGCTAAAATATCAAACTGGTTTTCAACAAACAAATTGACAATCAACACAAAGAAGACTAAATACATGATTTTTCACTCTCCGAGAAAACCTGTAAATTACAGCATAATTAAACCGATTATTAACGATAATGCACTTCAACAAACCAGTTCCCTCAAATATCTAGGTATTATTTTTGACAGCAAGTTAACTTGGAAGAACCAAATTACGCATGTTTGTTCGAAGATAGCATCCGGATGCTACGCCCTTTTACAAGCTCGTGATTGTTTTGACGCAAACATCCTGCTTATACTTTACCATGCCTTTATCAGCAGTCACCTGACATATTGTTTAGAGTCCTGGGGCTGGACGTTCACTACGTACCTTAACCCCATCAGACGATTGCAAAAACGTGTGATTAGAATTATGAATTTCGCCAAATACAATGAACACAGTAAGCCTTTGTTTGCTCAGCTTCGACTATTAACTTTTGATAACATGCGTGAGGATAAAACGGCTCGAATCACATACAGTATAGTAAGGAACAATCATCCATTTCCTGTCTCCTTATTTAACCAGTCCATTACGGCACACAAGAAATTTCAGCCTTAACAATTTCAATCTTCCCCTAACTCATAATGTTATGGTTGGTGAACGACTTATACAGTACGTTGGTGCGAAAGTGTGGAATAAAATACCTGTTGACCTGAGGAATGATCATAACTTCTGTAAAAAACTGAAAATCATTTTCTGTTGTTATATGCCCATGAGTGTCCCCAACACTAGAAACGTACTTGTTTTTTTTTCTTTTTGATCGCAGCACGATCACTTGCGTACAATCGCAAAGTTCGCGGCCTTTTCTTCTTTTTTTTCAAATAGTCATCACGTGTTATGTATGACGTTGTATTGGTAGTTACTGTAATCTGACAGTATGTTTATACACTGATTGATAACAATGAGACTGCTTATAACTATGCATTTCCGAATTTGGACCCACAACTAGCCTTTGGCTAAGGGTCCAAGCACTGTTTGCAAATATTATGTACCTATGCTTCAAATAAACCAATGATTGAAATGATTGATTGATGTATACGTTTTCCACGCTTTCTCTGCCGTTGAGCTTGAAATCAAGCCTTGCTAGCCCCGAGATGCGCAGAGTCTTTCCATCCAGACTCTGAAGCCTCCGGTCGGTGGGATTTAGGGCGACGTGCTTGAAGAGCTGTAGAAATTGTCGCTCTGGAATAGCAGTCTCGCCCGCTCCCGTGTCGGTTTTTAAGGCTAGGTTATGTGACTCGACGAGAGCAAAGACCTCCCACCTGTATGAAGCCGTCGTCGCCATGAGGCCCAGGAAACCTGGCTCCTGCTCGATCTTTCGTAGAGAATTTGACGAGCGCCAAACGGTTGAAATGGCCCTTTGCCCACATTTGTCGCAGATGCAGTCTTTAGCAGGACATGTGGCCCTCACGTGACGTTCTTTGCCGCACCAGCCACATGATGGGGCGTTTTTCTTGGAGCCTTTGAGGTGGTGTGCGGTTGAAGGTAGCGTTGCAGCGGGGTCTTTAGCGGGTCTATTCCGTCGTGCTTTAAGAGCATCAATGTTGACTGTTTCCTTTCCCGTAGCCGAAAGGAGTTCTGCAGACTGCTGTTGTACTGCCTCATTCTCACGAGCGATGGTTAAAGCCTTCATGAGGTCTAAGCTGGTGTCAAGCTGCAGAGTTTGCGAACATTTTGTTGTTCTTGAGGCCCACGACTAGTCTGTCACGAACTAACTCATCGTGGAGTCCCTATAGTCCTCCCCCAGTCTCGGAATCCCTCGCTTAAGCGCGGTTGCCTGCGAACAGGGATAACAACACAGGTGCGTCCATACCTTGCCCATGGTAGAGTCGTTCAGTAAGAAAGGTAAATAATGCTTCCAAAGTTATTGTGCGCGTTAAAGCGGACGCCGATTGAGATACGATGGTAGCCTATCAGTGAGTGCATTGTTGCTCGGAGACGAGCGACATCTCTCGGAAAATGGTCGAGCGGCGAAAGGGGACAGCCGTAGGGTACTTGCCTTTTTGGTCGCCAGTTTCTTCATCAGGTTCTCCTTGTTACCGTTGCCGTTAATAAGCATGCCAGCACCCTATCTCCGGCACTTCGGGGATTCGCTGGCCTGTCTTTGTGATCAGCTCCAGGCGATCGCACTCCCTTGGGGCAGCGGCTGCCGACCCACCTTGCGAGGCGAGTATACCAGGAGCTCTGACTGGGACGTCGAACACTGCAGACCCGTTCCGTCCAACCGGTCTTCGATGGCCAGATCGCCTTCTGCAGCCTTCTTCGATACCTGCGCCTGTGCCACCGGCCGTCCATAGGGTGATGTCGTCTGCATAAAGGGTGTGTCGAACGCCTTCGACGCTCGACACCACTTCGGCGACTCGGATCATGACAATAATAAGAGCAGGTCGTCTCCAGGTAATGGAGCAGGTGGGCGAAGACTTCTCGTTGGGTTGCTGCAGGCCCCTTCGGGAACAGAAGGTCCTCCATGCCGGCGCTGGGAAGACCTTGATGCTCGAGCGCTCGGTGGAGCTCTGCTCTCGGGCCTGCGCGGTGGGAAGAGAGAGAGTTGCTTTATTCTAAAAGAAACGAAGATCCACTCAGCCGATAACTGCCTCTCGGGTTGAGGGCACCTTAATCAAGACTAAGTCTAGGAGGAGGAGATATAGAAAAGAGGGTGGACAGTAAAAAAGATAGAAAGGGAGATGACGATTCACAAGCCGCGCAGCATAGACAGTACTGGCGGCAACATAGCGGGTCCGAGAGTACCGTGTGGTTTAAAAAGTCCAGCAGGGCTCAGAACGCTTTTTCGCGATTTGATTTGTGATAATCCGGGGACAACAGGTTTGATGAGGTGCATGAATGCAGTCCCAGCTTCGCATACGACGCTCTCAGCGCTGATCGAGCCTGCGATTTTTGTGGACACTCGCACAGTGCACGCGCGAGTGTTTCTATTGCAGGACAGTGTGGCACAGGCGGGTGAACTGGCGATGCCAAGCCTGTGACTTCTTTCCGCGCTGCGGTGACAGCCGATTCGCAGACGAAGAAGGAGAGCATGGTCAGTTCGGGTCAGTACCCTCCAAGGAAGCGCGTGCGGTGGCTTGCCAGATGCAACTCGGGAGTCAGGGTGCATGGCTTGGAGGTCCCTTCGGATAAGATACCGCTCGACGTCCAGGGGCCTGATTGCCTCACTCATCGAAGTGGACGGATGATGCGCTTCTTTTGCCAGGCGATCAACCTCCTCATTTCCCTTGATGCCTGCGTGAGCAGGCAGCCATTGCAGATGAATGCTAAGGCCTCAGTTGTAAGCTAAGTGTGGCTGTGAAGGCTGTGTGCAGTTTGCTGGCAAGACTTTGTACAGCGAGACAGCTGAGGTGGGCCCGGTCGAGCCTCAGGAGGGCAGCCTTCGAATCTGAGCGGATGGCTACTTTTCGGTTGATGAGGTTCTGCTCGCACTCCTTAATGATGTCCGCAGCCAGGTGAAGGCCCGCGTTTTCTGCCGTTGTGGAGCTGCTGTCCAAGCGTTGGGGGTGGGCAGAAGCAGAGTAGGTGCTCTAGCGTCTCTGACTCCGGGAAGTCCCCCCATGTCGACAAATGTCGGCAGTCCCCACATCGGCAGGCGCATGACGTCAGGTGCATGGCGCGAGGCGCGCGGCAAGAGCGCTTTATTCTCTTCACTCTGCTACACGCGCGGGTGCAGCAGATTGTCCCGCATCCTCTCCTTTCCAGTGAGGTTACTGCTCGGAGTCCGACGGAGCAGCCTCTCTGGACCGGCTCGGCACTGCACGGTTCCAGATCGGCCGCGTAAGGCGAAGCGATGGTATGAATTTGAGGTCATGCCGATACTCGTCCGTGTTGCCCTGGTGAAAGCTGTCGCCTCCGCTCGTGTCAATGCTGATTTTTCTGCGAGCGTCTCCTCCCTCGTGCTCCTCGGCCGTCGGACTGGTGTCCGACAGGAGAACCACGGTCGATGCGGGCGGCGAATTGTTGCTCGGGCTGTAGTGTGAGAACTGGCTTACACGCGATAGTCGGTGCTGGTGCGCTGTAGGTCGGGGCTGGGGCGCTGTGGATACCCCTTTTATGGTGTCACGGGCCTCTTCACTACGTTCCAGCATTGTCACCGTACACATCGCGGGTTGCCGCACCAGCGTGCTGGTGGTTCGAAAGAACTTTTCGCTGTCAGGCAGCCAGGAGAACGAATGTTCTAGCAGCGATTCAGCCCTGTCGGTGGTGACGTTGTTGTACCACGCCTCGCTCGTCTCCCTGGGAGGGTGCCGCGGGCGCCTCTCAACAGGGCTGTCTTGTGGTTTTGTGGTGGCTAGGTGCGGTGAGAGGGCACGTGGATGCTGCGGTCGCTGCGCCGGTTGTGGCACGGAATCTGCTGGGGGAGGTTGCGGAGATTTTCAGCGCTCGGGCGTTGCTTTCCGCGAGAGTAGGAAGTGCCACCACGCGAATCCAGGGCGGTGACGATAGCCGCAACAGAATCGGGTCCGGCATCTACTCGCGAAGGCTGTGCGCGATGTCCTGCTTCGACGGTGGGTTGTAACCGTAAGTGTAGCTCATTTCTTGGGTACTCAGATAGCACTCTCGAATCAGCTTTGAGAAGGTTTCCAAGCACATTCTCTGAATTTCTGCCGTGGTCTCCTCTCAGAGTGGAAGTGGTACCAACATATTATTCACTGACGGGAACAAACCAAAGTTAGTAACGGCTGGTTTTCGAAGTAGGGCTGTGCGTAGAGCAGGTAGGATGTTTTGACAAAATAAAAAGCGACATGAAGACTATGCGGAAAGAGCTAACAGCGGCGCAAGGTCAGACCTTGGAATGCCAGAAAGAAAACCAGAGGCTAAGCAAAGAACTCAGAGATGTCTAAAAACAGCTGATTGAGCTCAACAAATACGGAAGGCGCAACAATATTGAGCTGAAAGGTGTTCCCTCCTCTAAAGATGAGGATCTGCATAAAGTTGTACAGAACGCAGCTGCTACCTTGAAGGTTGACATGTCAATCCAAGACATAGATAATGTTCAGCGTGTACAAACAAGAGGTGACGGCCCCTCCAATATAACAGCCAGGTTTGTCTCCCGCAGCAAGCGTGGCCAGTTCTTGCTTGTTGCCAAGAAGACCAGGCTAAACACCGGAATGCTCGGTTTTGGCGGAAACGAACCCGTTTTCGTCAACGAGCATTTATGCCTAGAAAACAAAGTTCTGCTTGGGAAGGCCATCAGGACTAAGCGCGAAAAGAATTAGAAATTTGCCTGGGTGGTTGATGGTAAGATTCTGATGCGGAAAACCGAGAAATCAAAGGCAGTACATGTCACATGCGAGGACGACCTTGAAATAATAACGTAGATGCACACACAAAGCATCAGCTTCTTTAACAGTTGCAATGGCGATGTTTAATCCAAGACGCACCGAAGAAGACATATCTGTCTTTTACACTAACATCCGGAGCCTAAGAAGAAATATAAATGACCTGTCTGCCTTTATTGCTCAGCAGAATCATCAGTTTACCGCTTTAGCCATTGTAGAAACGTGGCTAAAAAACACGAAGAAATATCGCTTCCTGATTACACGATGGTCTCTAACCCGCGTGATTCGCACTCCCGTGGGGGAGACGTCGCACTTTATCTTCAAAACGATTTTGCCTACTCCGTCCTAACAAAAATACATGCTCTGTACCAGAGATTCAAACACTTTTTATCTTGATGAAACATGGTATCATTCTTGGCGTGGTCTATCGGCCTCCTAATTCCAGTCTTGACGATTTTCTTGAGACTTCAAAATGTTTTTTCGTGCATCACCAGTGAATATAAAAAACCTGCAGTCATTGTGGTGACGTAAATATTGACACTATGAGCTCATCCAATATAGATTACACCAACTTGCTCGAGTCCTATCATTTTCGTAATTTAATCACAAAACCGACACGTGTTACAAGTTGCTCGGAAACCTTAATCGATCGTATTCTAACAAACATTGATGCAGGTGCTGACGCCGGGGTTTACAGTGGTCCGATCTCCGATCACTATCCTGTTTATGTGACCATTCACGACTCAGGAACTACAAAACGTAAAAATGCAAACTTCGCTAATAATCTGGATTATAGCGTGATACGCAAGCACCTCCGTTCACTGAATCCTGATCTGATATACCGTATTGATGTAAATGAAAAGTTTGAAAACCTCGTTGAGACTCTTACCAACATAATAGCCAGCAGTAGCCGAAATACACGCGCCCACTCACGCGACAAGCCAATTTGCCCTTGGATGAATAAACAAATTTTAGATGTTATAAAAAAGAAAGATTTCTGGTATCATAAATGGAGACATAACAAAAGCAATGACTATTATTTCCGTCAATTCAAACACACCCGCAACAAGACTGTTGCTCTGATGAGGACTCGTAAAAGGGAATTTTATTCGAGTCTCATCACGCACGCCTCTGGCAACACTAAGAAAATATGGAATATTTTAAAAGAAGTTATATGACACTCCCAGAAGGTACACTCAGCCCCTGACAATGTTACTCAAACAACGGTTGAAACCTTTAACTAATATTTCACTAGTGTTGGCCCTGACTTGGCGGCCAAAATTTGCACAAGTAACACGCACAATTCTATCCTTACGCCAATAAGCAACACTTTTGTTATGGAAGACATCGAATTGAATGAAATAGTGGCGATAGTTAACAGTCTTCCCAAAAACAAAGCCGCAGGCCTAGACGGTATCACCGCCCGCCTCATCCAAAAAAACATTGACATATTTGTAACCATACTATGTAATCTATTCAACCACTCTCTCCTTGATGGTATACATCCATCACGTCTGAAAATAGCAAAAGTTACCCCTGTATTTAAGGAGGGTGACCGATCTGAGCCATCCAGTTATCGACCAATTTCAGTTCTAAGTGCTATCAATATTATTTTCGAAAAATTAATTGCAAAACGCGTGTACAAGTTTCTTGAAAAGTACCGCGTCATCTGTCCGCAACAGCATGGATTCCGCCCGCGATACTCTACATCAACAGCTGTGCTCTCACTTACGCAAATGCTTAATACCACCCTGCATAATAATAAACTTGCCGCTGTAGTATTCTTGGATCTTCAAAAAGCTTTTGATACAGTCGATCACAGTATTATGTTGGATAAGCTTAAAAATTATGGCTTCCGAGACAAAACCTTTCATCTATTTTTGAGTTTTCTTACCGACCGTCAGCAAAAAGTGTCCATTAACAATATAACGTCTTCACTACGATACATAACAGCCGGTGTTCCACAAGGGTCCCATGCTTGGGCCCTTACTGTTTACCCTCTATGTAAACGACTTGTCTCAAATAATTTCTTCTGAAATGCTCATGTATGCCGATGACACTGCTGTCATATTCACAGCCGATACTGAGGATGAACTTCAGGATAAACTGAACATAGAGCTAGCTAAAATATCAAACTGGTTTTCAACAAACAAATTGACAATCAACACAAAGAAGACTAAATACATGATTTTTCACTCTCCGAGAAAACCGTAAATTACAGCATAATTAAACCGATTATTAACGATAATGCACTTCAACAAACCAGTTCCCTCAAATATCTAGGTATTATTTTTGACAGCAAGTTAACTTGGAAGAACCAAATTACGCATGTTTGTTCGAAGATAGCATCCGGATGCTACGCCCTTTTACAAGCTCGTGATTGTTTTGACGCAAACATCCTGCTTATACTTTACCATGCCTTTATCAGCAGTCATCTGACATATTGTTTAGAGTCCTGGAACTGGCCGTTCACTACGTACCTTAACCCCATCAGACGATTGCAAAAACGTGTGATTAGAATTATGAATTTCGCCAAATACAATGAACACAGTAAGCCTTTGTTTACTCAGCTTCGACTATTACCTTTTGATCACATGCGTGAGGATAAAACGGCTCGAATCACATACAGCATAGTAAGGAACAATCATCCATTTCCTGTCTCCTTATTTAACAGTCCATTACGGCACACAAGAAATTTCAGCCTTAACAATTTCAATCTTCCCCTAACTCATAATGTTTATGGTGAACGACTTATAGAGTACGTTGGTGCGAAAGTGTGGAATAAAATACCTGTTGACCTGAGGAATGATCATACCTTCTGTAAAAAACTGAAAAATCATTTTCTGTTGTTATATGCCCATGAGTGTCCCCAACACTAGAAACGTACTTGTTTTTTTTTTCGTTTTGATCGCAGCACGATCACTTGCGTACAGTCGCAAAGTTCGCGACCTTTTTTCTTCTTTTTTTTTAAATAGTCATCACGTGTTATGTATGACGTTGTATTGGTAGTTACTGTAATCTGACAGTATGTTTATGCACTGACTGATAACAATGAGACTGCTTATAACTATGCATTTCAGAATTTGGACCCACAACTACCCTTTGGCTAAGGGTCCAAGCACTGTTTGCAAATATTATGTACCTATGCTTCAAATAAACCAATGATTCAAATGATTGATTGATGTATACGTTTTCCACGCTTTCTCTGCCGTTGAGCTTGAAATCAAGCCTTGCTAGCCCCGAGATGCGCAGAGTCTTTCCATCCAGACTCTGAAGCCTCCGGTCGGTGGGATTTAGGGCGACGTGCTTGAAGAGCTGTAGAAATTGTCGCTCTGGAATAGCAGTCTCGCCCGCTCCCGTGTCGGTTTTTAAGGCTAGGTTATGTGACTCGACGAGAGCAAAGACCTCCCACCTGTATGAAGCTGTCGTCGCCATGAGGCCCAGGAAACCTGGCTCCTGCTCGATCTTTCGTAGAGAATTTGACGAGCGCCAAACGGTTGAAATGGCCCTTTGCCCACATTTGTCGCAGATGCAGTCTTTAGCAGGACATGTGGCCCTCACGTGACGTTCTTTGCCGCACCAGCCACATGATGGGGCGTTTTTCTTGGAGCCTTTGAGGTGGTGTGCGGTTGAAGGTAGCGTTGCAGCGGGGTCTTTAGCGGGTCTATTCCGTCGTGCTTTAAGAGCATCAATGTTGACTGTTTCCTTTCCCGTAGCCGAAAGGAGTTCTGCAGACTGCTGTTGTACTGCCTCATTCTCACGAGGGATGGTTAAAGCCTTCATGAGGTCTAAGCTGGTGTCAAGCTGCAGAGTTTGCGACATTTTGTTGTTCTTGAGGCCCACGACTAGTCTGTCACGAACTAACTCATCGTGGAGTCCCTATAGTCCTCCCCCAGTCTCGGAATCCCTCGCTTAAGCGCGGTTGCCTGCGAACAGGGATAACAACACAGGTGCGTCCATACCTTGCCCATGGTAGAGTCGTTCAGTAAGAAAGGTAAATAATGCTTCCAAAGTTATTGTGCGCGTTAAAGCGGACGCCGATTGAGATACGATGGTAGCCTATCAGTGAGTGCATTGTTGCTCGGAGACGAGCGACATCTCTCGGAAAATGGTCGAGCGGCGAAAGGGGATGCCTCTCGGCGGGAGCTGATCTATGTGTAACCGCTACCAAAGCCCGGCAGCTGGCAATCAGATAATATGTGCGAACCAGTGTACTTTTGCCTTGGACAGACAGTCTGTAGAAGGCTGCGGGAAAGCGTTCTTTTTTATTTACTCATACTATTAGCCGGTGATGCCGATACAGGCTGAGGTTACAAAATTCTTGTAATAACATACAAGCGTGCACAAGCACGCACAAACGCGAGCCCATAATGAAGCATGCCTATATTTTTGCACAAACAATGCAAACAAATAATGCCAAACAAACGGAATAAAATACAGACAAGCGAATGAGAGAGAGAGAGAGAGAGCTCTTTATTAGATGAAAGCAGAGAGGTTTGCCGGCATGTTACCGCCTGCATGCTACTCTGCGGGGATGGGGAGAAGGGAGTAAAGGCCCTAAAAGAAGTAGGGCAGAATAAAGATGGGAAAAGAAGAGATTAAAAGAAAAGTGAACACGAAGCTTTGCGTGGTGACTTAAAAGTCCACACGATCTACACGTAAAGTTCTAAATTGTCTCTGCGAGGCCGATTCCGTGTAAATAGTCAAATAAAGCAACCAACACTTTTCTCTGGGACGATGGAGAGGGCCAGGGTCCAAGGAGACCTTTCAAAGATATAGATGCGTTGTTGAGGCACTCAATCTTTTCTGCGAGGTGATTCTTTCTTGGATGTATGCCGGACACTCTAGAAGGACGTGCTCTACTGTTTCGGGCAATCCACAATTATCGCAATAGGGGTTTGCAGTTAGACCGAGGCGATGGCGGTAAGAGTTCGTGAGCGCTGCGTTGAGACGCAACCGGTGGTAAAGGGTTTCAAGCTTACGTGGAATCCGCTCTGGTAGCCTCATTCTGAGTCCAGGGTCTATATGGTGCAGGAAAGGGTGCCGAGTTTCAGGACAAGACCAGAGGCGGTTTCGCTCCTCTAAGGCAAGCTCCTTCGCTAGCGCCGCGGCCTCGTGTTTTGTGAAAAAAATCTTTCTTACATTTCGCAGCTGTAGGCCTCTGCGAGCTGCCTCATCCGCTTTCTCGTTGCCGAGAATGCCGCAATGTGCAGGCATCCATTGTAGGGTCACTCGGTGACCGGCGACGTAGGCGAGATGGTGCAGGTACGTGACGTCACGGGATACATGCTCGTGAAGGCTGAAGCAGCTGGCACGCCGTAAGGTTTGCAACGCCGCCTTCGAGTCCGTGAATATAGCCCATTCGGCTGGTGGCTGACGAAGAATGTAGCGCAGGGCTTGTTTAAGTGCATGGAGCTCGGCAGACGTGGATGAGGTGTTCGTTCCAGGCGGTAGGACAAGGCTTTGCCGGTCGACAAAATGAAGACGCCAGAAGAACTACCGTGAGGCGTAGTTGAGCCGTCAGTAAAAATGTGGGCCATATGTGAATATCGGGCATTGATGTGGGCAAGCGCGAGTTGTAGGAGGCAAAATTGTGGCAGAGTTTTCTTGGAGTTGAGACCAGGTATGCTAATGTTTATGCAAAGGGGTGAGAGAGTCCAGGGAGGGAAATCAGACGGCATGGTTTGTCGTGCTTGAGGGGGTACAGAAATGTTTATAGAGTTTATCGCTTCTGCGAAGCTGGAATTTTCGTTGCGCTGTACATTACGGGCCAAGACATTGCCTTGTGAGTGCAACTGATGCCTCAGGTATATTCGAACTGTTTCCTGCAGCCGGAGAACATCCAAGGGCAAGCAACCAGCCTCCGCAACTGTACCAGTGCACGAAGTGCCCTTAGGCAGACCAAGACAGGCGCGCAGACAATTATTTCTTGCTCCGTCAAGCTGCTTTTTGCTTGAAGTCGATAGCCGCTGTAAAACTGGTAGGCTGTAACGTAGCAAGCCATCGACATAAGCCTTGCAGAGCAGCACCATCGATCGACAGTCACTGCCCCAGCGACTGCCGGCAAGGTACCCAATAACTTGCGACACTGCAGAAACTCGAGTACGTAGTCTGTGGACCTCAGGGGCCCACGAGAGGTTCCTGTCCAGAGTTATCCCGAGGTATCTTTGGGTGCGCACATAATGCAGTCGATGACCCCCAAGGATAAGCGAATGAGTACAATAAAGAACTCTATACATATACATATACATATACATATACATGTACATATACATATACATATACACACACATGTGTGCAAACACGCATTCAGCACTACTAACAACGTAGGTTAAGTTCATCTTGGGCCCGCAAGAAGGCGGTTCTCAAACTCCAAAGCAGTCAGGGATAGAACGACAGATTCTGGTAATGCGTTCTACTCAAGTATTGTATATGAAAAGAAAAGAATATACGTAAGTGTTGATGCGGAATTGTAGTACTCTGAAAGCGCGGCTATTGGTATTTCGAATGTATCTACCTTGTCTCAGAATTAGGTATTGGGTTGTCTTCGATTTAAAGGCATTCTGGGTAATGTTACGAACCGGCCCGCCACCGTACTTTCCCGCATCACTCCTCGGCTGTGCGGCAAAGCCACTGCGTGCGCCTTTGAAAACAGGCACCATCGTGTCGGTGAATCATACTTTCACGTCTCGACAAGCCCGGGTGAGACGCTTCGCATTTCGGCGCATTTCAAAACTTCGGCGGCTGCCGGCGAGGCTCGTCTCAACGCTCTTCAACGACACAGAGGCCCCGCGATCGCAGCGGAGTCCTCCTCTCTCCCCTTTCCCGGATTCAACGTGCGCCGAGGCTATCGACCGCTCACGAACTCTGGAAAGAGCGTTGTGTGTATCTGTGACGTTCGTGGCGTGTTGCCGCTTCTTGGCGTTTTGACCGTTACCGCTTTTGGGTATAAATAAAAGTCCCGCAGGTGCTATAACCCATTTCTGTTAGAGCAGCGAATCCATGCTGTCACTCCGCTCGAGTCCTGTATTGTAACCTCGCCCGTCGGGGCATTGTTCTTTGGCTTCGGCTCACCTCTCGCTATGAAGTAAACAGTTACGTTAGCCTACGGCTCATGGACTTCTTCACGGCTGCAACAGCGGCTGGCCGCTCGCGCTTCACCCCGCTACCACACGTATGCAGGAGGCTACGGAGCTCGGATCGGGTGCCCCCACTCGGTCGCAACAGTAAGTAGAAAGAAAAGCTTGAGGCGCACATGAGGGCGGTGAGCTTCTAGGGTTGGCAAGTTAATAATTTTAAGCATATCTGAGACAGAGTCTGTGCGTGGGTAACAAGATAACATGAACCTAGCCGTATTTTTTGCACTTTTTCAAGCTTATCAATTATACCTTTATGATGCGGATTCAAGATGATGCTAGCGTATGCTAATATCGGCCTGACAATTGTTAAATAGGCAGATAGCTTCACCGATGCGGGTGCCAGTTTTACTTTTTTTTAAGAAACAAAGCTTTTCTCGGCAGCTGAAGAGACATTAGTAATATGAGAAGCCCAACTTAGGTCATTGTTAATTTTCACAACCAAACATTTTACTGCGTTAACTATGCTTATCTCGCAAGTTTTTAATGTATAGGGGAAATTATGGACATTTGTGGTTTTGTTAGCAACACTTAAAGCAACCACTTTTTTCTTTATTTAGTTTCATTTTCCAATGTTCTCACCACTTCTTAATCGATGCCATACCTTTACGAAGTTTCGTGTGGTCATTGCTATCATAAATTTCAAGGTATATTAGACAGTCGCCTGCAAAAAGACGTACAATATTTGTCTCATCTATGCAGAAGCAATATCATTTATATACGCGAGAAAAACGATGGGACCCAGAAGTGACCCCTGCGGGACTCCAGAGGTAACTTCTAGATCGCGAGTTTAGATGTCATGTACCTCTACAACTTGAGGCCTCCCTGAAAGATAAACCGTTATCCACTTAACTTCAGTGCAGTTAATTCGTAATTGTATTACTTTTTGGATTACTTGATCGTGTGGTACCCTGTCAAACGCTTTTGACATATCTAAAACATTGCATCAATTTGCTTTTTGTTATTTAGGGCTAGAGAAAAGTCATTTATTACCTCGTTAAGTAGTGTGATAGTCGAAAACGTTTGCCGGAGGCCATGTTGATGTTGGAAAAAGGCACCAATGTTTTCAAGGTGCACAGCAATGGATTTTTCTATTATATTTTCAAAAAGCTTAGAACACACGCAGGTTAGTGAAATGGGCCAATAGTTTTAATTTTTTTTTCGGTCACCTGACGTACGCAACGGGAAAACTTTCGCCCTAAGCCAGTAATTCGCCACAGAAGATTGCGACAGCGATGCGGAAAAAATGACTTCGAGATACCGAGCAGCCCACTCCGCATATCTCGGCAAGAATGCACTTGGTATGTCATCCGGCCCGACAGACTTTTTTTATTTATGTTTAATAGACGCGATACAATACCTTCGTAGCTTATCTCGTCCTCAGGCATGTATAACATACATGAAAATCTTATGTCAATGCGCAGCCGTTCAGATGCGATCCTTGTGAGAACACAGATTGGAAGTATTTGTTGTAACAAGACGCCCTTGTCGCATAGTCAGATATTACCCCGTTTCTACCTAAATATTTTTCTGTGCTTTGTCAGTCTGTGACAGATGACGCGCAAACTGTTGAGGAGAAGATTTCAGAAAATGTATTAGCCTGTCTTCATAATATTTTTGTTTAGCCTATTTGTGCCGGGTTTTTAGTAACGAAGAAAGCTCAGTAATCTTTTGAAGATCCCTGAGTTGCATGAGCTGACGAGTAAGCCATGGGGTTTATTTCTTTCGTACTTTATTCCTTATAAGCACAAACACCCTGACGCACTGCAACACTATATTTTTGAACCTTGACCTTAAAGTGTCTACGTCATCTTCCGAACAAAAACTATCCAAGTGGAGGGATAGGTAATCAATTATACTCGTGTCATCGGAATTTTGAAAGTCCAGAACACACCTGATACTTTTTTAATATTTTGGTTGTTCTACATCAGTCTTCAACAGAACAGAGACAACTTTGCGGTCGGACACTGTATTTTCTAATACATCATAATCTGCAAATCTGCCATCAAAAATACTAAATCTAGTACAGATCGCGCAAGGTATTGTTACAGGTGTGTTGTCTTTTCCGATTTTCGTTAGATCATGACAAAGCCAAATCGAGAAGAAGTTCGCAATCTGCCCAATTTAAATGTGGCAAGTTGAAATCTCGAGCCAGTATTAGTCGCTGGCTGCGCGTTTTAGCGCTATCCAAGTACTGTTGAAGTTCCTCAAGGCACTGTTCTGTAGAGTTAGGCGGTCCGTATATTGCACCTAGTAAAATGAGCGTTTCCAAAGTTAATTTGGCACCAAGCGCTTTCGTGCTTTGGGATGTCGGGTGGCTGGATGAATTCGCAATTTTTTCAAGTATTATCGCCACTACACCTCTTATGGATCCACGATGAGTACGTGTTACATTATAATCCGGTGGTATGAGCTCATGCAAAATTTCCGGCTGTAACCACGTTTTATTAACCACAACTATGTGCGGATCATGACTGAGTAGTATATGCTTGTTCTGCAAACGTGAGAGCCGGAAGTGGACGTCGAGGAGCACGAATGGGAAGCATAAAAATGAAATAGACTTCATATTATGCGATAACCCTGGCGTCGTGCAGGAAGGGTAACGTGTAGTGACCACCGTATGGTAAGATCTCACATTAGGCTAGAATTGAGGGACAGTAACAAGCTAGTACGAAAGAAGCTGATAAATGAGCTAACAATAAGACGTGAAGTAGAAGAATTCAGGATCGCGCTGCAGAACTGACATCTAGCTCTTACCGAGGAAGCAGAGTTTACTACAGAAGAAGCCAGCGACAACCTTACACGCATTATCGGGGAGTGTGCAGTAAAAGTCGGGGGCACGATGGCTAGACACGATACTGGCAAACTTTCCCAAGAAACAAAAGATCTAATTAGGAAACGGCAAACCATGACAATTTCCACTCCAGCTGACAGAATAAAACTAGCGGAGGTTTTGAAGTTAATCAATAAGCGTAAGACAGCTGACATACAGAAGTATAATATGAAGAGGATCGAATACGCTGTAATGAACGGAGGTAGCCTGAAAGCAGTGAAGAGGCGTCTTGGCGCGGGGAAAAATCAGACGTATGCACTTAAAGACAAGCAAGGCAATGTCATCACAAAAAGGGATAAAATAGTCACAGTAGCCAAGGAGTTCTCTAAGGATCTGTACAGTGGCCGGGACATCCAGGGTAATACCGAACGAGGGAGTAGTTCAGACGAGATAGACATCCCACCAGTAACTACAGAAGAAGTAAGGAAGGCTTTGAAATAAATTAAAGGGGGCAAAGCACCTTGTGAGAATCAGATAACAGCAGACCTCTTGAAGGATGGCGGAGAAATTGTACTTGAAAAACTGGCAAACCTGTATACGCAATGCCCAATGACCGCAAGTGTACCGGAATCTTGGAAGAACGCGAACATCATCCTAATACATTAGAAAGGTGACATGAAGGACTTCAAAAACTACAGGCCGATCAGCTTACTGTCAGTCATCTACATGGTTCTTACCAAGGTAATCCCTGACAGAATTCTGCAACCTTAGATTTTGGTCAACCTAAAGAACAAGCAGGGTTCCGTAAAGGCTATTAAACAATGGACCATATTCACACGATCACTCAGTTGATAGAGAAGTGCGCTGAGTATACTGAACCCCTATATATAGCCTTCATAGGTTTTGAGAAAGCATTTGACTGGGTCTAAACCTCAGCAGTCATTCAGGCATTACGGAACCATAGCCTTCATAGATTATGAGAAAGCATTTGACTCGGTCGAAACCTCAGCAGTCATTCAGGCATTAGGAACCAGGGTGTATATGAGCATTATGTAAGAATACTAGAGGATATCTACAGTCGGTCCACAGCTACCATCATCCTCCATAAAGAGAGCAGTAAAATACCTATAAGAAAGGGCGTCAAACAAGGAGACATAATCTCACCAATTTGATTTCTTGCATGTTTACGTGAAGTTCACAACATTGGATTGGGAACGGGTAGGAGTGAGGGTAAATGGAGAATACCAGAGTAACCTCAGATTTGCTGATGTTCCTTGTTAAGTAACTCGGGCGAAGAATTGCAAAGCATGCTTACCGCACTGGACAAACAGAGTAGAACCGTGGGCCTGGAAATTAATGTGCAGAAAGCTAAAGTAATGATCAATAAACTCAGGACAGCACCGCGGTTTGAGATAGGTGGCGAGGCCGTGGAAGTAGTAAGCGAATATATCTACTTAGGACAAGTTGTGACCTCGGATTCCAACCATGAGGCAGAGGTAATTCGGAGCAAAAGAATGGGGTTTAGTGCATTCGGTAGGTACTCTCAGGTAATGAATAGCAGCCTACCATTGTCCCTTAAGAAGAAAATGTATGACAGCTGCAACTCCCCGGTACTCATCTACGGGGCAGAAACTTGGAGGGTCACTAAGAGGCTTCAACTAAATTGAGGACGACTGAGCGCGCAATGGAACAGAAGATGATAGGTGTTACGTTAAGGAACAAGAAGAGAGCGGAGTGGGTCAGGGAACAAACGCGTGTTAAGGGCATCTTAGTAAAATTAAGAAGAAGAAATGGGCGTGGGCAGGGCATGTATTGCGAAGGCAAGATAACCGTTGGTCACTAAGGGTAACAGAGTGAATGCCTAGAGAAGGCAAGCGTTGCAGGGGGCTGCAGAAAGTTAGATGGGCAGATGAGATCAAGAAGATTACGTGGTTAAATTGGTCGCAGTTAGCACAGGGACGGGGTAATTGAAGAATAATGGGAGAGGCCTTTGCCCTGCAGTGGGCGTAGCTAGGATGGTGATGATGATGAGGATGAGGAGTATATGCTCTTTTTCTGTAACTTTGTTTACCACACTTCTTGCATTAAATTTGATAAGCCTCAGATCTCTTGCTCGTGGGACGTGATCGGGTCAATCTTCATCTGCTGCAGGAACATCTATCTTGACACCGTGAATTTTCACTCGAGTGTCGTTAGCAAAGTCCTGGCCAGCAAAACAGATCATGGTCGATGAGTAGCTTATGACGCTCTAGGCACACTTTCTTTCCCTCCCATTTTTCTTGCAACGCAGATCGCCAGAGAAGCTTGCGCTTGCGCAATGTTTTCTGAGAATAGTCATCAGCAACAGACAAACTCTTATCTTTTAATTTTTTACAGTTCACAAATATTTTATTCTTTTCGTTGTAATTGTAACGCTTTAGTATGACTGGACGTGGTCGTATGTTCTTTCCAGAAACTTATTTCCTGAGTGGTTTTTCAATCCGGTGGATTCGTTCAAGTGATGTTATAAAGGCACCCAGTTTTTGCTAAAAAATTTCTGTCATGGCCTTCCGGTTGAGGTCACCTGGATTTTCGTTTTCGCCCTCTTGAATACCGAAGACTATCAGGTTATTCGGCCTACATCTATTCTCGAAATTATCTAGTCTTTCTTCTTGTTTTTCGAAAGCTTTGTTCATAATGCGAACCGTCTTTTGCAACTTAGTATACTATTTGCTTGGTTTCTGCAAAGACCCATGACTTCTTTTAACTTCTTAGGCCTGTCATTTAGTTTCCAAGGTCTGATTGTATGGCTTTCAGTCCTTCACAAAGTTCTTTAAGCAACACCTTTGTATCAGTTGCAGGCTTTACTTCGACATGCCCTGCCAGTAGCAAACACAAAGACGCAAACGTGAAAAATTGCGCTCGTGGGCACGGCAGCACTAGAATAAAGCGATCATCGTTCCAATGGCCGTGTGAACAGCAATAACCAACCTGTCAAAGACGAAAAGCAGTTTGTCAGCACGCATTGCTTCCCGAGTACTGTCGCGCCCACTGAAGATTCCTGGTGAAGGAGGGGTGTTTATGTACTCTGTCGATGTCTTGGTGCCGCCATGGTTACTTGGTGCCGCCATGGTCGGAGACCCTCTCCCCCTTCGTCGGAGAGGGTCTCCGACGAAGGGGCACGTGGCAACATCAGCTGCGTCGGCAGCCGGCGCAGCCAAGCACGTTTCTTCTACATTGCTTGGTAGCATGAGCACGCAAGTAGGGCCTGTTCAAAGATGAAGAGCAGTTGGTCAGCATGCGTTGCTTGCCGAGGGCTGTCGCGCCCACTGGACGTCGAGGCAATCCTTGACAGCTGGATAGGACAACAACATTGTTCCCTCAGCTGTCCGCACAAACGCTGTTGCAGATGGCTGATACAACGGCCTCAACTTCGGAGCCGCTTGGCCTAGTCCAACTTGCAATCGCTTGTGAGGAGGTTCGAGTTCAATTGCAGCACAAGGCTGTCACACCGATTAACGGAAGAGCCACTCTATTCGCGTAACCAACGTTTACGCGCAACACCCAACGTAATGGAATCACTCTCGCACGTCTGGTACGATAAAAAACAAACTGCGTCGCGGTCAGATCCGCAGGCGTGGAGTCGTGGCCGCCTGCGCTGCGCATGGCCTGCGCATACGACGTCGCCTGAGCAAAGGGGATGCGCAGGCACCGACAGGACAGCGCACACATGGTTGCCGTCATTGGCGCCACGCCAGTGAATACAACCTACAATATGCCCTGTGGTTTCTACAAGACAGCATGCCGTAGCATCATTCCTACCACTGGTTTAGTATGGTCACGTAACTGTTCCATGGGTGTGGAATCTATTAAGAACAATTCCTAAGGGACATCGTTTTCTGTATTTTTACTTCAAACAAACAGTCGCACAAAGGTCGTGGTGGTGGCGGTCTTTTATTTTTTGTATTGACTTGCACAGCATCAGCTTCAGGTTGATGCCTTAGGAGCGAGTAGAATGTCGCTGCAGTTACTAACAGCTGCTGGGAAGGTGTCATTGTGGGTCTGCATAAAAACTATCTGTAAATAGAAATCAAAACATGGCAAAGACGTTAGGCAGGCTATACCAGTAATACCTTAAATTCCTTGTGAATATTGAGAGGAAATATTTAGAGAACGTTTGGAGAAACATTGTTAGAGTGACATTGCATTGTGAAAAGCCCTGTAAAAGAATGACAAATGAATAGATGCCGCACGATTTACGCTAACGCTAACGAGATTGAAGACATTAGAGGTTGCCTATGTGCACAGATTAGGATTCGTGAAGAAGCATGTATAGCAGAACCAATAGTTCTATTTGTTCTTAGGTGTTTTTGTCCCGCAAAAGCAAAGTTTCTATTGTAATTTGTTGCACAAGTATTTATACCAGAACTTTCAGATGTTCGAGACTGACGCCTCAACTCGTGCTTACGCTAGAACTTGTTAATGCTAGAAACAGAATTGCTCGCGTGTTGTGAATGAAAAGAGCAATCACTGAGCTGCTCTTTAGACATTTAACTTACTATTAAGAAAACGTTATTGAATTCAGCTTTACGAAGTAAAGGTTTCAAATGTCTTCGCTTGAATAGTCATTTTATGCAGTTGGAATCGAGGCTCCGAAGACTCGATTGCTCTTCGTTAACGTTACACTCCTGACACTAGTATATTGGAAACCGACCAACGTCTAATGCTTTTTACAACGAAGCATTAGATGACTAAGCTTATTATTTTCTGCCTCTCGCAGACGGACGACACAAAAAATTTCGAAAACATCACTGTTAAAGGAGCCATGAAGAGAAAATACAACTTCGTTTATTATGAAAGAACTAGAATTCAGTATCTCACTCAGCTTCATTAGAGCCACAAAAGATGTTTTTTAACGAAAAAGCAAGAATTATTTCAAAACTTTCAAATTTTGCGCCACAGTGACGTGTTATGAGCAAGAATGGCGTCATACGGGCCCAAAATAAAATATAATTTTCAGTGCGTTAACTGCACCTTAGCATTCAAGTGATGTGGTCAAATGGAACTAGAGGCCCCATTACAGACGTCCAGTCATCTGTCGTCGGGACAGGTCAGTTAGGCGGCCGCCAATCCCACAAATGTGCAATTTGTACACATGTATACCCGTTTGTGGACGCCGTATGCCTCCTCTACTGACGCCAAGATTATCATTGAACGCAGTGCGCCCTCAATGAGTGCTGCGGTGGGTCGTCAAGAGCGCCCAAGGAGTCGGTGACTCCATCGGGTTTAGGTGAGGCACTGGCGGGATCGAGAAGTTTCGCGAGGCGTGTGCCGAAATGACCGGGAACCCAGTTTGCACCCACGTTCATTCGCAAGGTTTCTTTCTTCAATCTGGTATGGTTACTTGGAGCCCTTGCCAATCTGCTGTTACCCATAAATGTAGGGTAGCGTTGCGTAGTAGTAACGCTGCGATTTACGACGTAGAGAAAAGTGGCCAAGTCATTGTACGTAAAGGCACAGGTATCGCTGTGCGACTTAATTCGTAAAAACGAAAACATTGGCCTTCCGTGGCGCGAAAACATACCGTCTATTTTGGCCTAATCGCCATCGCCATCGAGTTTATAGTAATACCGTGCTATCTGTTAAGAAAACGGCGTACGCTCGCATGCTCCAGGAGATGCCGCTTGATGGCGCTAGAGTTTTACGGCGACAACACTGCTGATAGGCGAAAAGTGCTTTTATATTGTCACGAAGCCTAGGACGACGCAGTTGTTTAGAAAAGAAACAAGTTTATTGGAGCGAACTTGTGCTCTCCTAACAACTGAAAAGAATACAGAGGCGGCGAAGCAGCGGTCAACAAAGTGACGTACGTGCATCGGCGAGCGTCGCAGAATCGAATGCCCCGGCGTCGGCACTGCAGGTTTTTTATCTTTCGGCGCGCGTGGTTCTCGAAACGTCGATTCACATCGAGAACACAGTAGATCCAAGAAGATTATTCTGGGCTGTTCACGTTAGATCGGAATGCTCTCCCTATCACGACAGATAACACATGCGGCACAGAAAGAAAGAATGGAACACGCGCTTCCCTTGGCGCAGAGATAACACAGACCGGCGCAGCCGGGCGGTAAAAGCAAAACACAAATAAACAAACCCAATCTATGGTTCGCGGCAATATTTACCTAATTGATATATCTTAAAGAATGATAGCGACATAACCCAGGTAGTCTGGAGTACAAGTTTCTAATCCATGTTTTTCCGTCCGAGGCTCCAACGCATTAACTAGGTCTACTAGAGCCATCTAGCCATCGTGGCTTTGAAGCAAGCCCGTAGGGTCTTCCGGGGGCCGTTAGTTTTATTACTATGAACACCCACATGTATCGATGGTTCTTTTCAACTAAATAATTTTTAAGTGCGATGCACTTTAGAAGCGACCCTGAATCCGCAGTCCGCATTGCTCCTCCTCCTCTCCCCTACCAACGGCGCGAGGAGCGGAGAGAAGCGTCTGTAGCAACGGCGCAGCGACGTCACACCCCACGTGACCCGCACGCGCTCCGCCTCCCGCGCCGTGGCTGCGCGCGCCCGCGTCGGCTCCCGCACCGCTCCTCGCGCCGTGACGTCACACTCCCACGTGACCGCGCGCTGGCGCCTTTGCGTCTGCTCCCCCTCTCCTCGCGCCGTGACGTCACATGCTCTGCAGCTGGCGCGCCTCTCCCCCCGTTAGGTTTGCACTCTTCTCGGCGCGCGCCTCTCCCCTCGCCTGACAGCTCCCCCTCGCCGGTACTGCGCCTCTCAAGGCGATGGCAGAATTACTACGCCGTGTACTCTCGGCGGAAGAAATGCATTCGCACTTCCCCTCACGATTCCCTTCGGGGAGGTGGGGGCAATTTTTTTTTCTTCACGAAACCGTTTTGGCAGAATTTGGTATAAAACCCAAGACCTGTTCTTTTGTGCACCAAAGAAAACGCCCGATGGCTTGAGGAAGCTGGTGTAGTTCTGTGGTGAAACGCTACGGCGAGGCATAGTGAAAGTGGTTTTTATTTTCCGCTTTTTACGCATTGGTTTTATGCACTTACTAAGTAAACCAAGACTGTCGCATATTACATTTGCACAGTATTTTTGAAAACTCGGTATCATCCTAGAACTCCTAATAACTCCCGATTTTTTCGTTTGTTTCTCTGAACTTTTTCCTGCATGACCAATTTTAACGAACTCCTAAAATACAAAAGAAGATATACCTGCAAAATTTAAACTTACAACCTTGTACTCTAGTGGCAGTTGCCTGAATAGTCGTTATCAGCCCGGGAACATTTGGCTGGTATATCATCGGATGCTTATAGCCAATTGTTTTATGAATATCTAAAGTTCACCATTATTCATTATTGAATATTAGCATTAAGAAGTTCAGCATACTGCCTCACTAAAGCAAGGGCAGTGCTATACTTTTTGGCGTTACTTATACAAATCCTGGTCACGCAGCTCATCGCACGTTTGTTTAACCTGTCATTCTCTTTTTTCTAGGCACATCAGTCAATTCAACGCACCCGAAGAGAAAGGCAAGGGGCGGACCAATGACACCGCACCTAAGTTGCTTAGCCTTGTTACGAATCGACCAGCGCCGCCGTACTGTCCTGCATCACTCCTCGGCTGTGCGGCGAAGCCACTCGTGCGCCTTCGAAAACAGGCGCAACCATGTTGGCAACAAGTTGTGACAAGCCGCGTCATACGCTTTGCTCTCAGCGCATTTCAAAACTTCGGCGTCTGCCTGCGAGGCTCGTCTCCACGCTCTTCAAGGACACAGAGGCCCCGTCGATCGCAACGGAGTCCTCTATCCCCTCTCTCGGACTCAACGTGCCCGAGGCTATGAACGGCTTACGAACTCTGGAAAGAGTGTTGTGTGTGTTCCCACTTGTTGCGTTTGACCGTTATCGCTTTTGGGTATAAATAGAGCTGCCCAAGCGTTGTAAACCATTCCTGTTAGAGCAGCGAATCGATGTTGTCGCTCTGCTCGAGTCCTGTATTGTAACCTCGCCCGTCGGGGCATTGTTCTTTGGCTTCGGCTCACCTCTCGCTATGAAGTAAACAGTTATGTTCGCCTATCAGCTCTGGACCCCTTCCCGGCTGCAGTCGGCCTTCCCGGTCCCAACAACTGGTTGGCAGCGGTGGGATGGCAACTTCGTAACACCTGAAGCCAGCGGTGCGAGACCCAACACCACGGACGTCAAGGCGGCTTCGGACTTCGCAGAATTCACGGCGGTCAAGGGTGAGTGCGGGACGTGTCTTCACTGAGTTTTACCAGGCTTCTCAGGATAGCTGGTAGGGCGTGTGTTTTTGCCGCGTGGGTTATTCGCGCAAAACATTTTTGGAGCAGTGGGAAAGCAGTACTGTAGACCGACCATGAATTTGAAAGCGTTGAAAAAACCGCAGCTGTTGGAGCTTGCAAAAGAGTTGCGCTTGGATGTTACGGACGCGCTGAGAAAGCCAGAGCTGATACAGGCTATACTCGCTGTCGGGGCTGACGATGAGGAGCTGTCGGAATGCATTGAGCTGGTCAATGGCAGGGAGGCCGCGAAACGTCAGGCCACCGAGGCAGAGGCTGAGCGCCAGCGGGAGAAACGCGAGGAAAGACAACGTCAGCACGAGGAAAAGATGCGATGGTATGACCTCGAGCTCGAGCGCCTCCAACGGGAAATAAAGGAGCTCGCGCGAGAGAGACTCCAACGGGAGAACAAGAAAATAGAGCGTGAGATTCAAGTCGAGCAGGAAGAAGTGAAGCCTGAGTTGCTCGAAAAAGACCTCGTTTGCGAGGAAAGCACCATGCCAGCGCTGCCAGTAGCAGACGCTCGGGAGCGCGAGTCGGAGGCGACGGTTGCGGCCCAGCAGCGCGGCGAGGTGGCTGAGAGAGATAACGAAGGCAACGAAGGCGCATTAGCTCAGACTGTCGGCAGAGGCGGCAGAGGGCAGTGCGTGTCCACTGAGTGCGATAATGTGCCGGCATTTGTTTTGGAAATCTCGGCAGAGTGTTCGGACGGTTCAAATTCGCGGGAGGCCTTGGGAACGGCTACCGACTTGAACGTGAACACTTCGCGAGATAGCGACGTTTCGCAGGAATGCGTAAACGATGAGGTTATCGAGAGGCCGCACGAGTCCGCTGAAACAGAGGTTGTTTCTTCGGACGGCGGCAGTTCAGAAACGAGCGACGTGCTGCAAAAGCCTGCAGTCGAAGCAGTGAGAGGTTTGCACAGCTCAGCTGGGAGTCATGACGATCTCGCCACTGAGCAAGCCGATTCCGTCCTGCCACCAGCTCAGGTAGCTGACCTCGAGCAACAGCCAGCCGAGCTCGTAGAGATTCAGGTGTCGCGGGCGGCTGAGCCGTCTTTTGAGACAGGGCAGCTTGGATCTAGTGTAGCCTTGACAGCCGCAAAACAGAACGAAAACACCCTTCGGTGTTCGCTTGCTGAGGGTGTTGCGAAAAAGGCGATGGACGCCGAGATAGGGTCTGTTGGAAGCTACGAGGTGTGTAATGAGCACGTCGTGCCCTTGTCACTCCCAGCTGATGCTCCCGATGATAGGCCAACATCGGCTGAGCTATTTGAGGTTCCGGCGTCGCCTGTGGTTGAGCCGAAGTCGGGAACCGACCAGCCTAGAGGAGAGAACGTAAACGCGTTCCGGCGTTTGCTTGCCGAACGTGTTCGTAAAAAGGCGAGCAACGAGGAGATAGCAAAAACTTCCGCGGGTACTTGCGGCGCGTGTTTCAGTGCGGGCACGCCGTGGGGCAAAGCCGTGAGCTCGCATCGCGCCAAGGGAACGCCGCCTCCAAGAAGGAGTGCGCGCCTAACGTATGAGCGGTGGAAAATCCCGCTCGCTCCTCCGCGCGCTCTACCTTTTTCGAAAAAGACGACCGGTGTCCTTTCACGCGGTCGCTGCAGATTTCAGGAAGCAGGCGCACCTAAAGTGCGGTACAAAAAGGGGAAACTGAATGGCAATGCTGACGGCTTAAGTCGGAGTCCTTAAGGCAAGAAATGGCCTGTAGACGCCTGACTTTCCCAATTCCATTATTTTTCCTGACGCAGGTTTCGCCCTTTACGATTACGTTTCTTTTTGTGTGGGACATTTCCAATCAAGCGAAATGTCAACTTTCAGGTTTGTTCACGTGTCTAAAGTACTGCTGGGCAAAACATAACTAGTGTAGTTAGTTATTAGCGTACTTTTTCGCAACTAAAAGCCTGGTAGATCTTCAGTGTTGATTTGTCTTCGCACTTGCCGGCGATGCGGTTGTGTCTTCCTGTGTTGTTCTGTTGCTTGCCTGACCAAGCCAGAGACGTTCTTGGGGAGCCACTACTCGTCCAGTGACCCGCCCGGTGAAGCTCCAGCACGGTGTCGTACAGCCAAGGCCTGGAGTCGAGCGTCTGCCGAACACTTCACTTCGACAGCATCCCTCCGGACAACGGTTGAAGACCCTTATCCATCGGGATCTCGGACCCCCGGCGGAGAAGCTGTTACGAATCGACCAGCGCCGCCGTACGGTCCCGCATCACTCCTCGACTGTGCGGCGAAGCCACTTGTGCGCCTTCGAAAACAGGCGCAACCATGTCGGCAACAAGTTGTGACAAGCCGCGTCAGACGCTTTGCTCTCAGCGCATTTCAAAACTTCGGCGTCTGCCTGCGAGGCTCGTCTCCACGCTCTTCAAGGACACAGAGGCCCCGTCGATCGCAACGGAGTCCTCCTCTCTCCCCTCTCTCGGACTCAACGTGCCCGAGGCTATGAACGGCTTACGAACTCTGGAAAGAGTGTTGTGCGTGTTCCCACTTGTTGCGTTTGACCGTTATCGCTTTTGGGTATAAATAGAGCTGCCCAAGCGTTGTAAACCATTCCTGTTAGAGCAGCGAATCGATGTTGTCGCTCTGCTCGAGTCCTGTATTGTAACCTTGCCCGTCAGGGCATTGTTCTTTGGCTTCGGCTCACCTCTCGCTATGAAGTAAACAGTTACGTTAGCCTACGGCTTCTGGACCACTTAACGGCTGCAACAGCGGCTGGCCGCTCGCATCATACACGCTACCACTCGTATGTCGGAGGCCACGGAGCTCGGATCGGGTGCCCCCACTCGGTCGCAACAGCCTCCGTAGAGCACTTCAACTTTGTAGGGTTGAGTATCTACTTTCAGCATTTTTCCCGTACAGTAAAAAAGTGTCGGGTAAATATAAGGTATGACTAAATGAGTTCTAGAATATGTAGTCCATGTTCGAGTTCATTCCGATGGTTGGTATCTATTCGCCCGAAATGTTTGTTAAGAGCTATTTCTCATCGTACCCCATTGTGAGTAATTTCATGAAGTCGGCGAGTGTATCCACTCTGTAAAAAATTAGCATTGCGAGCATGTTTCGCAAGCATGATGTGTGAAGAAAGAAAAGTTGATTTTGTGAAATAGGTGAAAATAAACTTTTATCTCATAAGCTGTCTACTAAAATCTCGTAACGCTCTCTAATCTTTCTTCCGATATGAAAAAATGTTTAATAATAGTGCCTGTGATAAAACTCGCACACATCCTCAAAAACGCTTTTCTCATAACTTGGAGCATTGCTTTAATACAATAGCTATGTCTCAGGTTTCTACTAGATCATATTCCAGGGGGAAGTTGTATTGGGTTGTAAATCAGCACATTTTTAAACATTAAAAAAATTAGGTGGTGATGTTTGGCCGGGAACAAAGTCTGTGGTAGTAAGACTAGGTCCGTCGATGTATCTGGGTGGCTAAGGCGTTGTGCTGCGCCGTATAGATTCTATCCGAGCTTTGGCAGTTTTTCCGGGGGAGACTAAAAATGAAAACGACCATTTCTCGAGATTTTAGCCTACAATAAATATTCAGGCAGTTTAAATGAACCTCTACTTACCTTATATGGTACAACTGATCCGTTTAGTGCCTAAAACACTCAGAATTTCAAAGTTTAATGGTACCAAAACATTGTTAAAAATCTGAATTTCGCAATTGCCACAAATTGGCAAGTTTAAACGAATCCGTAGTCCTCCCCTACTGTGCATCTCAAAGGGGCAGTTGTAGATTGAGCGCATTAGGCGCCACAATTAGAATTTCCTGAATTTTCACGAACTCCAGTTTACAAAATACGCAGAAGGTAAAGAATCGCATTAAAATTACAGTAGTCTCTTAGCTAATCACAAAGCCACGTAAATCGTATAAATATATCACGGGAGTGTATTTATTTATGTTGTTTGAACACAATGTGTGTTTCATGCTTTGTTTTCTGATGTGGAACGTGTATGCTACCGGACGTTTCCTTAAAAATAACATAAGGTCCTGCGCATGCAATGCGAGCTGAGTTTTAAATTCAGAATATGGAATGCAATGGGAATAGGATGTGTAATATGGTCAGCATGGCACGAACTGCGTAGTTGTGTACACACGTAACACAAAGGCCGCCAGTGTCACGAAGTGATTGTCATCGTGTCTGAATACCCCGTAGGTATGCTTGTGGTGGCTGGTGCTGGAGATAGCTGGTGCGCAGAGCGGTTTCTATTCTTCGCCTCTAGCTCATCGTTGCGTAAAAATCGTGCTCTTAATAAAGCCATTTGTATGGTTTGCTGGCCAGTGCACTCTCGCGCACCCCAGCACTGCGTTAAGGGTTTAAGTGCAAAAAGTTTAAAGTCCGCACTATGCGGCTGCAGCTCGTGCACCTTTAGGGCTTTGTCCACAGGCTGCCGGTCTAAGAAAATCAATGTTAGCATTCAGGTGGCTTTTGAGTTACATATTCTTAAGAACTTCAAGGAGTGGTAAAAACGAGGTACTCTGAGTGTACAATGTTTATTATGCTTGAGGGTTTAGATATAGCAAACCAGCAAGGTGTTTCCGGGGCTTGTGCAAATGCACATTCACGAGAAAAAAAGCTTAGAAACGCCTCCTTAACAAGCACACCTTTTATGTGGGGATCGAGCCCTCGCGTATCAGGTAAGGCAACCTGTGTGCCAGCGGTTTAAATCTATACGTAAGCATACTCGGAGCATTGTCTCGCACATGATAACTATTGCATCTTGCTACTACTGGTGTTCAGGCCACGCTTTTCGTCATTCGTGCAAAGTTTGTGGCCGACTGTGCAGCACAAGATATTTAAATTAAAAGCGTTTTTTTAAGTTCTGACCTTGTGTCGTAATATTGGCGTGCGGCTGCTATGTCATCATTGCAGCCGCCAACAACTGCAGTCACAGGTTCAGTGCGTGCACGTCGGAGTAGAGTGTAGTAAATATAACTTATTGAAGACGGAATATGTTTTAGGCTTGGCGTTTTTTCAGTAGCATAAGTAAACACGATTGCCTCGTGCTTCAAGGAATAGTACCATTATTTTATGACACAAAAGTCTTTAAAAATGTTATTTTGTGAAGTTATTTTACAGAAGCTTCAGCTTTGGCTGGTTGGTTATGTACTGGTGCATCAATGAACAGTGCAAGGGTGTGGATGGAAAAGAAGGAAACGGAATCGCTGTTTAGCTACAGGAATTTTCTTTGCTGTTGGCAATGATAGGACAATCTGCCTAGGAACCCGAGAGAACAAAACTAAAACACTATAAATTTGTCGAAGGCAAAAACAACACCATGATCAGAAAGGCTTTTAATATCAGCCAAGCTGGAAGGCCGTCAAGATTTAAAGGATCGTCCGTTGAAATACGAATTTATTCTTAAGAAAGAAAACGGGAGCATCTCCGGCTGAGTTTAGATTTTTTGCAGATGCTTGAGCCGCTGTAGTGTTCCACGCTTCTCTACTTCAAACCATTCCGGAGCATTCACCTGCCTTGTGGATATACACAAAGGGGCTGCTAAGCTAAAGCATAGAATTGAAATGCTCCTTTGCCCCTCTTCCAGATGGCCTGCTCAAAACTGTTACCATCGCACAAGATGTAATGAAAAATTCGATGCAGTCGATAGCGTTCATTGGGCTTCTTGCCAATATACACTTAATGAGTGAGTGTTCATTAGGTAGTGGTTTATATAGCAAGTTTTATTTTTAAGTGATTTGTTTGAAAATTACTTCACATATGTTGCAAAGCTGCCCTTCCTAATACCACAGATTTTATTGCAAATACAAACATTCGCTTGTTACACATATGCTGTCTAGCCTTTTTACCCCAGGAGGTCGACATGGATTCAGGTCGCCCTTCTAAGACACTTTATAGCGCAAACGTAGCTTCGGTGTGCCGAATCCTACAATTATTATTTGTTCATTTTACAGTAGCCTACCGTTTTTTCGGACGCCGAAAATTCGAACTTGCTAGATATTTTTGACTTTCCCGAGGAACCGCCAGTTGTCCTATTGCAGTAACGACTCACGGATTTTTTGGACTGCTCTTTTATTCGGACAATTTTTCGTTCACCTCCACGTCCGAAAGATGGGTCGGCTACTGCAGTACCATAAATACTTTTTTCACTGGACAAACTCATCCAGCATGTATAAACATTGACTTGTTTGCTGCGAACGTTTATAAGGTACATTCTTGCACGAATTTTTGTAGTGAAATTTTCATTTTATTCACCACGTTTCTTCAGGTTGCAAGAATGATGTCTTCATACCCAACTGCCACATGCGCTGGAGGCAGCCCGATCGGTATTATTGGACTTAATGTTCGAATTTCATTCAACCGGTATTTTTAATGCATCAAATGGTGACCTGTAGCATTTTTGAAAAGGCCAATGAAGTACGATGTATAACTGTATGAGTTGTGACCTTGTAAATTATTCTTCAGTGCTGTTAAAATTATTTTTTATGTTTTATTATAATTAGCTTTTGGGGTTAGCTCTCTTAATCCTGTGTTTAGCTTGACATGTTTTCAAGTGATTCAGTAAACATACATGGCTGACGAAACTCAAATTTCTATTGTTTTATATTGGTATTTCAACAAAAGATTTTAGTTCCTGGAATTGATCTTTCTTGCATGCATGCGTTGGCTTCCTTATACAATAGTAGCGATTTGGTTTAATGTAGTCTCCCATACTCGTTTTTTACTCTGTTCGTCTAATGAACCACTTATACCAATGGAACTCTCTTTCAAAAGGATCCGGCGACTCCAGTTAAAGAGATCACAGAATAGTCAACAAGACCCACTTTGTTTGTCCATATAGGAACAATGACTTCGTCCGATGGAGTCCTGCGTACTCTTTTTTGAATATTTGTCAGACAGAGTCTCGGGACTCTCTTTCAAATGAAGTAAGTGGAATCTTATTAGTAGGGCCACAAAATAGTCGAATGGAATCTCTCTCGTCACTGTCTGGAGTCATAGTGTCGACATCTTATTGGGTCCTATATACTCTCGACTCTTGGTCACGATTCCAGGCCTAAGAGACTGGGGGCTCCCTTCGAAAGGGAGTCTGGGAACCCTCTGTCGAAGAGTCTAAAGGGGGTCAATTCTGTAGCAAGCAAATGACTCTCTAAAAGGAGTCAGTAGGCATTCCCTTTTTTCTTAGCGTGGAACGTTAAATTGTTTGCCAAAAGCAGCGTTGTCTTATTACAGTAAAATGTTTCCTTAAATCAATTTTTGGCGAGTGTACCTGAATGGATGTGCCTTTGTGGAATCTCACTGTGTAAGTGGGCTTTTCTGAAGTTTTTTTTGGGCATAGTGATATGGAGTTTAGTCTTTGACTTTGAACTTTGAAGGCATTGGCTTTCGACCGGAGTACGTTTCGCGTTTAAACCACCTTTCACTTTACCGACGATGATCATCGTCGCCAGAGAAAGCTGGTTTTCCAGTGGGATCGCTTTAAGTGATGCAAAGAATTGATCGCTTCAAAGCCAGCTTTCTTCGGCTCTGTAATTGATCACAGCCGAAGAAGGTTGGTGCTTTTAAAGCGCTTTTTATTTTGAAAGATATTATTGGCGGTTATGCTAAGTGAGACCTACCACTGGAAAAACCAGCAGGGCTCCCTTCTGGCCAATGTTATCGACGACCGTAATCTACTGCTGCTCAAACATCCTCATTCACCAACCCGCCCTGGTATAGGTATCACTTGGGATACTACGAAGCATATTTCATTCATTTTTGGCTGCCTAGACGCCCCCTGCTTTCTCCCCAAGGAAAACCTGGGATATGATCAGGAACTTATATTATTAATAATTAAATGCAAAACTGTACTGCTCATCGGGGGGTAGCACGCCTTAACAACTGGGGTGCTTTCTAAAAAGCAGTTTCCTTGAACCCTATTGACCCCAGAGCCCCTATCAGCATGGATTAATGATTTAATTTTCAACTGTCCACTTGCAACCAAAATCGTGGCTATCACCTACCACACCCCTGATGTTGACCCGAAACTCTTGAGCCTTTTCGATGCACGACGTAGCCTCACAGAGCACTAGAAGCGACAGCGGTACAACCACAAACTGAGTCTCCGAATTGCTCTTCTAAATGAACAAGCACAGAGTATGCCAACCACCTTTCAGAAAAAAATGGATCTTGTATCAGCTGCCGCCATCCGAATCGTGTATCTTCGTCGTAACGAAAGATCATCGAGGCCCATATTTCGGACATGCTTGAACGCAACATCATGCGCTCCTGTGTTAGCCCGTGGTCGCGCCTGTAGTTTCGGTTCGTAAAAAAGACGGATCAGTGTGTTTTTGCGTTGATTATCGCGCACTCAAAAATTACGCCAAAAGATGTATACCCCAAACCTCGAATAGATGACGCTTTGGGCTGTTTACAAGGTGCGGAATATTTCTCGAGCAAGGACCTCTGATTCGGCTATCGCCAAATCCCACTGAATAAGTCTGACAAAGACAAAAAAACCGCGGTTTCCACCCTGGGCATACTTTCTGAATTCAATGCTATGCCTTTCGGATTACGTAATACCCCTGCTACTATTGAGCGTCTCCTTTATACAGGTCTGCCTGGACTCCAATGGAAGACATGTTTGTGATATTTGGATGATATTGTTATCTTCTCATCGACTTTTCCTAAACATCTTGAGCGCTTGAGCGAAGTACTGACAAGTTTAAATACAAATGAATGCTGTTTTGCCGCCAAAACCATCAAAGTTCTGAGCCATGTTGCTCGCAACGAAAGCATCTAAACAGACCCAGACAAAGTAACAGCTGTGCTCAATTTTCCTTGACCGGTATAACAAAAAGCTCTCAGCAGCTTCCTCGGCCTTGCCTCTTCTTTAGCCGTTTTATTCATGGTTGTGCTACCCTTGCTTTACCGCTACACATACTTCTTAAATCCAACGTTCCCTTCACCTTGTACGACCACTGTTAAAAAGCTTTCCAAGCTCGGAAAGGTCCGCCGGAAATATACAGCATCACAGAACAGGAGTGTCTTGCCGTCGTTTGGGCTGCCATAAATTTCGGCCACATATATACGGCTGCCGTTTCGCGATTCTAACCGATCACCAGGCACTCTGCTGGCTATCGACATAAAATAACTTTACTGGACGCCTTGGATGATGGATTCTTCGTTTGCAAGAATACTTCTCTGTCACACACAAGTCGGGCAAACAAATTTTACTATCTTCCTGTAGGGGAACCCGGAGTAGCATGCGAAGCAGCCATGGGGTCGACTCAAGTTCCCATTAGTTTTCAGTTGGATCGCGGAGTTGCGGGAGGAGAATGAGGGGAGCGGAGCGCGCGCGCGCGCGCGTCATTTATACCGCGGAGCTGCAGTGGCGCCCCCAGCTGGAGTATGCAGCTGCTACCGTCACGTCTCTAACCATAAGCTGCTTCGCATTATCGCGCGCGGGGCCGTAGGTGTTGCCATTCGTTGCGCAATCCCGGAGAGGAGAAGAGAGGAGCTCTGGAAAGAAGAGGAGCGTGGAAGAGGAGAGGAAGAATGCCTTGCATACTACTCAGGGTTCCCCTACGGGAAGATGACGACGGTGGTTGAAGGCGAAGCTATCTCGTGATGGATTCTTGGTTGGCCAATCCCTGGGGGCATCCTGCCACAATCATCATCAGCGATGCCTCGCCCGGTATGCGCAGTGGGGGTGTGGACGCCGCACAACGGCGGTCACACAACGGCGGAGGGAATAGGCTCGACCATAAGCTGCTTCGCATCTAAAACACCTCGATGCATACGCTCTATCGCATTGCCCACTATCGCCTTCCCACACCGCTTGCGTATAGCCACCGGCAAGGCTCCCCGCTCGCGCCTGTCAGCTCCATTTCGGTCGGTAAACGCTTTCAGATTGAGAGGCTCCAACAGGAGGCCCACTATTGTAAACTAATAGTCGACCGGCTGAGCGGTAGAACACAGCGTCCAACCAATCGCTTGCGCCCCCAGCAAACAAAATTTCGGGTTGTCGATGGAGTGTTTTATCGTCAAAATTACCACCCTACGAGAGAAAAGTGGGTTCCCATTGCCCCACGGCCACTGCAGCGGCAAATGTTAGCAGATTTTTTTGACGATGCGACCGCTGGTCACCTGGGATATCACAAAACGTATGACCGCATCAGAGCCCGTGTTTTTGGCCTGGCCTGTCCACAAGCGTACCCAAGTACGTCTCGTCCTGTACCTCCTGCCAGCGTCGAATGTGCTCTACAGCCCCTCCGGCTGGACCGCTGCGACCTATCTTGTGCCCCGCTGACCCTTTTGAGGGTTTTGGGATTGACTTGTACGGGCCGCTACCTCAAACGTCTACTGGTTACCGCTGGATCGTGACAGCTGCGGACCATCTGACACGCTATTCTGAAACGGCTATCCTACGTACTGGATGTGCTGACGAGGTCGCCAGCTTCTGCTTGCATCGCATCATCTTGTGGCACACCGCCCCTAGGTCTTCGGTTGAGTGCCCGTAGCAGAACGTTTCTCTGGAATATCGTTGTAGAAGTCCTCCAGGCCTCGCTCGCGAACTCTCCGCAAATTGACCCCAGGATTTCTCCCTCAGAATAATGGACTCACTGAAAGATTTCATCGCACCCTTGCTGACATAATTTCAATGTACATTGCACCTGACCACAGAAATTGGTGCTACATACTCTCGTTCGCAACATTCGCTTAAATGAGCTTCAAGATGCCTCCTGGGGTCAGCAAGCGGGAGGAAGCGGTATTGCATCGCCTACGTCTCAACGTGGCGCACACACGGCATTTCCTCTGCAAAATTCAGCAGGACTCTTCACCACTCCGTCCAACTTGCCATGTAACAGAAGACATCTAACATGTCATCTGTACCTGTCCAAATTTTAGTGCCAAGGCAGACTCTCTTAACATCTTTGTGTATGCCACACCACGCAGGCCTTGAACTAAGGGCAGTTTAGGGCCCTTCGTTCGACCCGCGCCAGGCCGTACGGGCTACCAAATTTCTGTTGGTCTGCTTGCGTAGTACTGGCTTGGAACAAGTGCTGTGACCAACTTAACTTCGAAACTCTGTGTATGTGCTTTCCAAATTCTGTAAATGCGGTTGAACACTCGTGCGGAACACATCGTTTTTTGTTATTTATTTATTTATTTATTTATTTATTTATTTATTTATTTATTTAAGTTCACAGACCCTCATGTTTTCGTTCATTAATATGGCGTAGCATGCTAAGCGCTATGGCTCGGCTAACCTCGCTTTTACCATTAAATGCATTTTCTCTCTCTCTCTCTCTCTCTCTCTCTCTCTCTCTCTTTTTCTCTTACAATACGGCTACACAACGCACCACCGTTTATTTCTTATTCTTCCTTGTTATGGCCGCCAACCGTACTCGCCCCTAGACACCTGTTTTTTACCGCCCCTGTACGCTCTGCTGCAAGCATTGAACAGTTCATCTCTCGCGTGATGTACTGTCGCCAGGTTGCCCGTGAACACACTAGTGAATTTCAGCAGAAACGAAAAGAGCGCTACGACGCATCACACCGGACCGCTCATTTCCGACCCGGCGATGAAGTTTTGTTATGGACTCCTATCCGGGTTCCTGGACTTTGCGAAAAGTTCCTTCACCGATTTCTTGGAGCGTACACCATTCTAGAGAAAACCTTACCGGTCAACTTCCGCATAACCCCCGTTACTCCACCTGCCTACCGCCGATGCCGAAGCACCGAGGTTGTGCACATGTCTTGGCTAACGCCATTCTATTGCCGTACTTCCGTGTGATTGTGACGAGGAGGCCGCCTTGAAGGGCGGGAGAAACAAGTGTGAGCGCGAATCTGCGAAGCGCAGAAATTTGTTTATTTCTTTTCCGCATTATCACCAGCATGAATCCCTTCGAGGAACGCTTCGTCGGCTTCTGGGCTGATCTTCCCCATCGTTGGCTCTAGGACCAGTGTTCGGAGACGACTGTGTCAAGGAATTACCGCCTTACTCCACCAATTACCCAAAACTCTGTTGTTTTGCGTGTCTGCAGTTAAATATACCAGACATATTCCGAGTACATGTGAGCGCGTGCCTTACGGAGACCAGCCAGCGTCCCTGGGACATGTTTGTGAAGCCAAGCATACCCGGTTAGGGAGATTGGCTAAGCTTGCATCGTCCGCGTGGTAGTTATGAAAACGAAGATATTGCCGAGCGCTCGTATGTGCGTGCCTAGTAGCGACCACCCCGCGTCCATGGTGCAGGTTTGAAAAGCCAAGCATAACCATTTAGTGAGACTGGCAAAGATTTGGAAAAAGCAAAAGAACTATAATGTTCGCCCTAACTGTCGCAACACATCATCGGAACGAGAACGACTCCTGCCATCGCCGTATTTGTGCCAACACTTGGTCGTAACGAGAAAGACACGTTAAACCATACGCCCCTCCAAGGTGATGTCCAACGATTATCACTTCCACAAAGTGAAGGAAGCTGACACTTGCAGGAACAATAGGGGGAGCAAATGTCGTTGCAGCAGCGAAGAGACAGATCGGCTGCAATCCTCGACTTAAACCGTCGTGGTGGTCGTGAAGGGTGCGTACATCTTCGCCACCTTTCAGTCGTACGCGTTACTGTGAGCTTCCTTCATTTATTAGGTTTTGGTTTGCCGGGGAACAGTCGTTTTAGAGCAGAGGTGTCTTATACGACGTTTCCATTGGGAAATATCGTATAATACTCAGCCGTATAATGTCGTGTAACTCAGCCGGAGCGAAAGGGAACGGGTAGCGGCGGAGGGCGCAGGAGACAGATATGATATATTGAAAAGCGTAACGTGGAGACGGTTTGCGAAACAAAATTACATCATCTTCCCGTGGGGAACCCTGATGAGGATGCCAAGCATCAAGGGGGTTCCGTGTGGTTCCATTGTGCTTCCGTTATGTTGAGTGATTTGGTGTTTAGTAGCGGCAGAGGGAATTCCACGTCCGGGTCCACACCGGTGGCAAAGGCACGCAAGTACTGTTGTGTTACGGTGAGTAGGCGGTGGTTCCCGAGGCGCCGAAACTCGTCCATCCTGTTCTTGTCGATGTTGTCGTCTCTGTGGTAGAATCGCTACTCTCCGTCAGCGTTGGTGAGGTAAAGGTTGTTGACGTTGGGGCACCGGCTGAGAACAACGTACACGCCCTCCTCTTCGCAGCTTCGTCTTCTTCTCCTTCTTCAGCGGTTCCCTTACGGGAAGATGACGACGGTGGTTGAACGCGAAGCTATCTCGTGATGGATTCTTTGGTTGGCCCATCCCTAGGGGCATCCTGCCACAATCATCATCAGAGGGCGCTGCGGATGGGGCATGGACAAGTGACATCCCCCAAGCAAGAGATGCTTCGCATCTAAAAGATCTTCTGCAGGGAAAGAAGACGAAGCCGTCAAAGAAGACGGTGACAACGAAGTGCGCCACGCATTTCATTCATCAATGATTTTCTTTTGATTTAGAATACGTAGCAAATATATGTGTAATAGGATTGTCCCGGGACAGTGGGTTATTTCTGTTGATGCTCACGATGGCGTGGTAGGCGGTGATTTCCATGCGGAAGCAGGCACCATGATACAGAGAGGTTTATTCGTCTTGAGTAGGAAAAATGTTTCTGTAGATGCCACACCAATCGGTCGCACTCATGCAGCCATCAGAGCCAGCTCATTTGACATTATCCAAGAATGTGTCCGTAGTGGTGACTATGGAAAACAGTGTACATCATATCGACCCTACAGCTAATGGCACGACCGTTACTGCAATTGCGTTGACGCAACGCTGGTCTGCCACATTACTAGGTGGAACAGCCTGGAATTTTCTTCTATGGCTGCCGCCCGGCTATGATGATATGAAAAGTTCAGGAATTCTCCGTGTTTGGTTTTGCTTTGCTGCATGGAGATGAGCATTTGAGTTTGAGGGAAAAGATCCCATAATATATAATAAATCGTCAAGTAACCCACCGCATTTTTTTGCTTTTCTCTATCATTGTTCTTCGATTTCTCCAAACAACAAGACTCTTTGCGGGACAATGAACAGCAAGTGGACGAAGCAGTGATGTTTAGGGAATCGGTGCTGCGAGCTCAAGCCCCACACATAGCAGCGAATACGCCAGTTTGGGTTAAATTATACGTGGCCTCGCAAGCTTCTGCCTGCGTTACTGCATGTGGTTTGTACCGCGGCTGATGTGGCTGTTACATATGTAGCCTTACCGACTTGAGAAACAAGAACGCGTACACTTTCTGCCTGGTGCTACACGAGCAGGGAGGGCGACCGGAAGAGGCACATGTTTTGGGGAATGTTAGTGCTTCATTTGGTTTACCTGCTAGTCTTCGAGATGATGTTAATTTAGAGCCAGCAGCCCTAGCTAGTTGTACAGCGGGTGGATACTTCGTCGTTCAAAGCGCCAGTCTACAGAGCGTACCTGGCGGGGCCCAGCTGAAAACGCCACTATGCAAGCTCGGTTGGGTTGCCCAACAGTAATAATTTAGTGAAATGTGGCCTTGTATACGTGGCCTGTATCAGTTACCTGTAAGAGGGATAACGAGAGTATAAAAGATACACCGTCCTTAGCGACAAAAAAGGTCGCATAAAAGATGATCGTTGAGTTTAGGGATATTTTCTAATTTTAATGGGATAGCGCGCATACAATTATATGCGGCTAAATTCATTGTGTGCCGTGTTATGATGCCACGGCGATAAAATAAGGGGACTGGAAGTGCTAAAAAATGTCAGAGTTCAGATTATGTAGGTTAACGCACCGAAGCAATACACTCGGGCTATAAGGCGCACAGTGGTTGATGTCTGCGGAATAATTTCCACTGCCTTCGGATCTTTACCGTTCCCAAAAATTTAAACACAAGGGCATTTTCGCTTTTCGCCTCCCTCTCAAGAGCGGCCACCACTGCCTTTGTCGAACTCGCCGAGTACATGGGTCAGCAGCACAGCGCCTCTGCGGCGGGTAGCTAATGCTGCAGATTGGTGCTGTCAAAGTGGAGTACGCTAGCAGTAACAGTGTTCACATATAAAAATTAAACAAAGTCTAAACTAAGGTAAAATGGGTTTATTTTATATCATCGTCACACAACATGTGCATTCGATCTTTCCACTCTTGTTAAAAACTACCAGTACTGTACAAAAAGAATGACATGCTAATTGAGAACAGCCTCCATGTTTTACAGGGATCTAAACTGCGCTGTGTGCAGCGAACCTTAGTGCCTTTGGAGGAGTACACATGACCGGACGTGGCCTCGGATAGGGGAAAAGAGGATTCGCCCCTGGCGGTCTCGTTCACATGAAGCAGTGAGCTTGCAAAATCCGGATATCTGGAAGCACTACCACCAATGGGCGATCTGTGAGCTCTCTTGTTTCGTCCCTTCCCGCTGCTAACATAACCAAATTTATCAATCTTCAGTTGGCATGCTTTTTTACATATTCATGCTGTGCGTAAAAAAAAACCCTTCAATTATTTAGTTTAACAATACGCCTTGCTTGGCATATATCGTAGATCAGAAGTCAAAAATGTTTTTTTTTGCGCGTCCGGTGATCACTGTACCGAAAAAAATTGGCTCCAATCCACGCTGTGAAGGTGGTTGGAAAGCAGAGCTTTAAACGACACCCACGACAATTGCCCATGCGACGTCACTTGAATTCACACACGTGGCTCCACAAAGAGTGAAACCAGCAATTCTGCCAGCCGTTACCTGGAATGCACAGGGGGCGGAACCGGAACGCTCAGCAGCGTCAGCCACGGCCGTGCTAGAGCAGCGGAGGATGCCACCGCTGTATCCGAGGCGGTGATTCGGAAGCGAGAGAAAACGGAGAGGAGCGTCTTTCGAAGGGTGAGACAGCGGAACCTAGCCACCCTGACGTGCTGGCTTAGGGCTACACCCCGGCGCGATACAAGCGCAGACACCGAAAGAATTCGGCATGTTAGCTTAGTGATTCCTATTTATACCGATTTAAAGTAGTTTAGTACGTTTGAGATTTGCGAGAAAGCTGAGGGAGGTTTTATAATCGTTATTTATCAGAACCAGTTGCTCCCTTCGCCTTTTGCAATACCTCTAAAACACAACCGAATTGGCATCCACCAATCTAGAAAACGGAGTCCCATTCGTGGCAAGCAGTGCGCAAAAGGTAGCCTTTTTCTAGCGGCCAAATGTCGGTATATAGGTTCTACATTTTGCTTTCCCGCCCTGCAAACCAATGCTTAACGTATCTTTGCCGTGTGGCCACTTCATTCCGTCGGGTCCGGGTTACCCAGGACATGTTGTCGACAGGGTTAATGAAGCCGTGTGAAGGAAGCGCGCAATGTACGTGAAGCTGCTCCAAAACAGGCCCAAAACCACTGTCGCTGAAGCAGATGACAAAGCCGACAAATGGAAATCGTCGCGGCCGCGCTGTTTCCCCTCTGGCGACAGATGCCGCTAGCTTAGCTTATTAACTTCTGACATTTTTTGGCCGCCTTAAGAAACGGCGTTTCCCCCACTGTGTTGTTCTTAACCCGTGGCCGCATCTGTCAGCCGGCACCGCTCTGAGGCGCAAACGGCGCATTTCCGGGTGACCCGGCTTCCTTCTCAGCAGCGAAACGCAGCATACTGCATCTCGTGCCGCCTGCCTCTACGAATCCCGCTTCCCCGTACGCCACCTACTTCGCAGCGCCCTCAGATCTCAGAGGTCACAGTGGGTGCCTCAAATGCGCTACAAATATTTCGCTCACGGTCAACGCCATTGACGCCTCCGGCTTTTCTATGCCACGGTGGCGTTAACGCTAAGCGCTAAAACCTAGACCACCAGACATTTAGTTAATTTGGATTCGCTTTTCTTAGCCTCCAAAATTTGGTTAGAGTGCAGGGGAAACTGGTGATCAAGCAACTGACATTTCCACCGTGCCTAATGAGCAATAAAATTCGAAGTTGTTTATGGCAGTGGAAGTGCAAAGCAGCCAGTGAAAAGTAAAATAGAACACGAGCACTTCAGTTTCCTCGCAAGCGCTTCTATATCAGTACATCTAAAGTGGCCTTGAGGCAAACGAGTACAACTTTATACTTCAATTTTTTAGGCGTCCTTACTATATAAAGACAACGTATTACATCATTGACATAGTAGCGGCAGCTAATAACTCTAGATTCTGGCTGATTCTGACGTCGGGAGTACGGACGGCTTCATTACGAGACAGGGAAGAATTATACATCTTTGGCGCGCAGTTATATTCCTAGAGCATGGAGCCCAGATAAACATGATATCGCAAACTATTATCACCAAAGTGTCGGTTTCAGACATCACATTAAACTATTGTTCCATTAGTCTTCAAATGTTGACTATACCACAGTTGCCTCCGGATAGTGATGAATCTTCTATCTGTTGGTTGGGGTACACTAAAGAAACATGAAATCAAAGTTTATTGGAGTAGCCGTTATTTATACTAGATACGTTACTTACCACTTGTTCTTTAAAGTCTTCATCCTGGGGAAAAAGAACACCAAATCCATAAGATACGAAGAAAAAACAACATTACCCAGACATCAAGGCGCATGCAGCTTTACCGCAATCGGAAATTGTTGAATGAGCAACTTGCGACAAATTTTCCAGAACTCCAAATGAAATTGTAGTATAATGCGTAAACATTTTTTTTTCTGCCGCTGTACTATCTTCGAAGCTCATAGAAAGTCCTTTTCAGTTCTACGAACGACAGCAGTCCTGGGAAGAAACGTTTCTCGCGGAAACATAGCTCTGAAAGACTCGGAAATATTCAGGCCCTTGAGCCTTTAAATATATGCAGCTATTTCGTTAAACGCAAGACACAGCATCCTTTTAAGATAGGCTTCAATTGCTGGATATGGATTTCACTGAAAGCATTTATTTTGGGGAATATAAACTTTCTTTAATAAAAATATCAACGCTTCAGAAACACTATTAAGTAATATACATATCTGCAATGCAGGAAAGACATATTCTCTGGGCAATTCAAGTGGTCTTATAAGAAGTTATAAACACATGAGGAGTTTTTAATGTTATAAAGCATATTGTCATGCATGTGAAGTATACCATAAGTGTTATGTTACCCAATTTCTGACTTTTGGGGACCACAGAATGCTTCCGTAGTAAATAAAGCGCGCACTTGGAATGGTCATAGTAGATGCCGTTTGCATTCCTAGCTACCAATCAGAATATAGTGCAGTTTTCACAATCTTGCGACTTTTTTGTTCAGCAGTTTTCAAGCATAAAGTTTTATTTTGGGATGCCTTGCGCCATCGGTGGTGGCGCACACCGAAACACGTTTCGACAGTCAACTTTATACTCGTTCTCTAACGATGATGATGATGACTATGGTTATGACGATTCCCTTGAAGTTCTTGGCACGTAGCTAAGCGGGGGGATTGGCCACGGAAAAATTGTTAACTGGGCCCCTGTTGAAGCTTGTTGGGTGATTGTACCAGCCGAGTGGTAGACTGTTGGCGCTCGCCGTTCGCATTTGCCGCGATCGAGCGCGCACAAGTGGTGCTCTATATCACGCCACAATGGAATGTAATCAGCATCGTCCCTCATATCACAGGTTTCGGTCGCTCGCCCATGATAGACACTTTACCTCCTGACATGGCATGGGTCAGGAGCGCGTGGTTCGCTCCGCGGAAGAGAATGTAGCGCTTAAAGAATCTACACTTCGCAGATTGTTGACCCAATAAACGCAGAAGAAAAATCTACGATAACGTATACCGTATACCGTATAACGTATCGGGTACAGATAAGTGAAATGAAACGGTGCTGGTTTGGTAGATCGATGGTATTGCGTTTAGATTTTGCAGAAGTGTTTTCGCTTGTGTTTTGCGGTGATTGCCTTTTGATCTTGGTCGTTTTCGCTTTTAAAAACGTGAAGCTTCGCGTGCACTGCTATGTTGGGGGGAAAGGGTTAGTCTATTTGTTATAAATGCGATTCTTACGTTTCTTTGCATTTACGGGTATTTTAGGGGCAGCCCTTTGGCGGCCATCTCTGGGCTGAGCCGCGTTGTCGGCGTAGCCAAGTGAACGTTGGCAAGACCGATGAGGGAAAGAAAAATCGAGCGATGAAAGAAAGCAAACGAGGAGAGTGTCGTGAAATTGTGAGGGGAGGGCGGTTGGCCGTGGGGGCGCGAGCCAGCGCTCTTCGAAAGCGTGCGGTGGGGGAGGGCTGGGAGCAGTATGCTGTGCCCGCAATAGGCGCTCAAGGACGTTTGAGGAAAATGTGAGTGGGGCGTGCGCGTGACTATGATGTGCATTCGCTTAAGACACACCATCGGCGCAGAGGATCATCATCGCTGCCATCGAGAGAACTCACGACTGACTGCTGCCTCAGCGCACTGCTGCTGAACCCAAATATTGTATTAAGGAGTATCGTAATCACCAGCCATTTTTTCATAATTTGTTTGATACTAATGTTTTTTCCACGTCCACAGAATGCGTGACAGTAACCACTGTTGCTTTGCTTGTGTCTTCCCGCATTCAAGAATACCAGCTTTCTTGAACGTTTAGAAGTGAAAAGTTTGTGCCTGGCTGATATTTTTCCAGCAGATTAATTTGATGGCTCCTATACCACCACGTGATGCACAATTCCAGAGTCCACGGCACATTAGGCAATCACCTGCATACCCGACATTCGGGCTTGTGTTACCAAACTTTCTTCTGACAAAGAACATATGGACGTGGTCACGCGCAGCAGAATTCAAGACGCAACCAAATACTTGGCCTTGGGGTGATTCTAGGACAGTTTTGTGCAGCTTAGTGTTTTTGGACATTGAGCACCTCCAAGTCTACTGATGCCGTGACAAGGAGGTATATATGATGCTTCAATAAAATTCTCGTTATCTCTGGAGCAGATTCCCTCTCTTTTTTGACTCAAGGATGCCACCGCGTAGCGGCAAGAGAAGCTCATTCCTCGCCTGACCTCCTTGACTCAGCCACAGGAAAGAAATGTTTTAATAGGACACACCTGAAAGTGATTTGGCTGCCTGTTTTCTTACACTTTGTCGTAAGACTTGCATTAGTTATCGGTTCTCGGTCAAAGAACTCCCTCAATCAAGGATCTTTTCTGGAGAGAATGTGCTAAAATGTACAGTAAAGTTTTACTTCAAAATAAAACGCATACATTTAGCGGTATGTGAGATACCTACAGGACTGGTGCAAAGCTTCTGTTGAATGTTTCCGGTATCTCCAAACTGTGGCGCCTCCTGTAAGAAGAAGGCACCAAATAAGGCGTTTTTGTAAAAAATCTAAAACAGTCATTTCTGGAAGGTAAACAAAAATATTCACACAGTCTCTGTAGAAAATCACAAAAAAATACGTAAAACCGCACTAAAATTTCATAGCCGTTTAAAAGGCTGCATGCAAGAATGTGCTTAATAAATATTTAGGAAATCGTTAAAGCCTTATGTTCATATCGTTACGTACAAGGTTATAGTAAAATTCGCTTTCCGAATACTGATCTATGGTATGATCCGGGCAGCAGCTGTGGTTATGTTTAAAAAACAAAACTGTTACCAATGAAGCAGTGTGGGAGCGGCACGATTTCTCATTGCGTTTGCACGTCTGCTGTTAGAATGGCGCACCATCCTCACTGATGATTCTGCCAGTATACATACAGATACTTTGCATTAACCTTGACAAAAGCGCTTGAGCAAGTGCATCCGTGAAACCAACATAGAGGCTTATACCTAGTATGCGCACGCGGACAGATACATTTATGTTATATCAGTTATTGTATTCCAGGCATAGCTGATTTTGTATTAAACATCTCTTTGATTTTAATGTTGGTAATGCGGCGGTGGATACTTCTATAGTTCTATGGGGTTAAATCACGGGCAGGCCCACGTTCACTACGAATGCACGGACAGCATATGGATGTTGCATGAGCATTTGCAGTGGCGGGCACTGAAAGAGTCGTGGTCACGTTACCTACGATGTAAGTATTGTGATTGTGCGTCAACGCTTTCCCTGCACTTCCAAAGCGACCTCTGCAATGCTGTAAAGGTTTGTGCACTACGCCTACGATGCATAATGGTACCAGCCCCCAAAACAAGTCGTAGTTGGTCTGTCACCGTGACAAAACGGCATGCGACAAAGGAGCCCGCGACAAGAGCGCACGCAACATAACCGCACAGCGACGAAGCATCGTGCGACAAAAACGCAACCTTAAAACAGCCCACCGTAAGACAGACCACTCAGCAGCTCTGCGAGGAACAATGGTTTTGCGGTATACGCCATTCATTAGCGTGGAATAATATTTACGGACGATCTCTAAACTACAGCATCGAAAGCATGACGTTCCTTCAGCCTCCTGGATAATGTGCTCCCGTGTCCATTTTGAAACATCCAGAAATTATGCGAACAAACTTACGCCACTCCCCAGTCCTATATTGGGTCGTGTTCAGCTGGCCAGGTGTAGCCCGAAGCATCTTAAGTATTTGTTTACCAATTGGGCTAATGTGGCTTCAAAGTTATTAGAGTTATAAATACCACCTGACCAGTCTTTATCCCAAGTAAGATACTCCGCTTTTAGTAAACAGCAGGTTCCCGGGACAGTGCAAGTTTGCCTCGTATTCTCAACCCCTGCTCTACTAAGCCCACCAGTCGAGGAGATCCTTCAAAGCGATTTGTACACGTAAACGCTTTGTGGTATCATCCCCACAGCCGAGTCGAGGAAACACATGGTGGGGAGGTCAGACTCTGAATACGACCCTTTTGTATCACGAAAACAAAGGAACCTCATGGAGTGACATTTTTGCAAGCTCCTACCGTATTCTAGTTGCCTGACAGCACTCTTCGAGAAACACGCATTATCATGCGAAATTAATTTGGTGTGTAAACAGCAAAGTGTTCCTCAACACCCACTCAACAATGTTTCCTCAACAAAGTGTGCAAAATTTGTTGCTTTACAGAAGCACTAAAAACGGGAAAAAAACAGCGCTTAATAATTCTTAAGCTTGTAACCTAAGCACCGCACACAGGTACCATCATAACTAATTGGAACAAGTGTTTGTGAATATCCCACAAAAGGTGTTACTGTCTTTATGCCGGCCATTACCGGTTTACAGAAACCGTTTTCTATTGGGAAAGGCTTCTTTAAGCGCACACCAGTGCAGTCAGGCAGTTTTCGGTGAAGAAATTCCAGTAAATTTACGAGACCTTGTTCTAATTACTTTTAACGGCACCTGTACGTTGTGTTACTGTAGGATATGCTATTAGCTTAGGAATTCGAAATCAAAGGAAGGGGGCCATTTGAGTCACATTCGTCTGAACCCTGCATGAATAGAAACGGAAACAAGTGCTCTGTGTCTCGCGCAGAATTTCAGTTCGTAGTTTTCGCTTTGAAAACAATCGCTAAATGAGGTATTTTAAACAACCACGTTAGCTTCATCGCTAAACGAATGTTGAAATAACAATCTGTCGGTTTATTCATCCTACAAAAACAACTGGACAACCTTGTTCATTTACGTGACTAAAACCAAGAAATGATAGCGTCATGCTGAATGCCGGAGGAGCAAGGAGTGTGGAAACAGAACGACTGCACCGGAACCATACTGAAAACGACGCCTGCCTGCCACGACAAAATGCTGCGTGAGTTGCTCGTTCTGTTTTTGTTACTTAAAACGGTGAATGCGATCAGGATTAATCTGGCAATGCGCGGCTGTTTCGTATCTTTTTGGCAAAGTATCGCGGCATGAAATGTTAGATGGCAGCGCGCTGGGCAAATGGATTAACTGTTGGCTTCGTCCACAGCATCGTGTACCTTGCTTATTGTGGGTCGCTAAAAACGTGTTTTGGATTTCACGTGTGACGTTTGCGCAATTAAAACTCTTCAGCATGACGTGCTTACGAACACAAAACGCTAGAGCGGAAGATCGAATGCGGCTTGTCCCCGCTTTCGTGTCAGTTACAGCGAGAAGTGCTTTCGTGCAGCGCTCGTGCCTGCTTTCCTTCTCTTCGTCCAAGTTTTCCGCGCTGTTTTCCAAGGTGTCATGTGTATCCAACTAGCCTAAAGTCAAGCTTCCATGCGGCCTGTTTATCCTGCGAGGAATATGTGCTACTAACCAGTTGCCAGAGCACTTGGCACAGCAGAAACAGGCTGTTAAGCGTAGGCTCGTTCATGACTTGTTCGGTTGGGCGTTTACGAGCGCTCTGAAAAGCGGCAGCGCCTTCGGTTGGTATAATTTGAGCGCTCGAACTACCTTCGGTAGGTTTTTTCGGAGCATCAGCCTCCGACTCGGAGCGCTCCCAACCTCTCTGACTTCGAAGTGAGAGCGTGGCGCGACCTGACCGGGAGGACGGGTCACGTGCGCAAAACGGCGTGGTTTACCACGGCCGGACCGGCGGCTTCGCGTGCTGGCTGCACGGTGGCGCTACAGGCGCGCTGCTCCGAGATCGCCGATGCATTCGGCTGGTACGCTGCCTCTCGCGCTCTGATTGCGAGCCGCCTTGGCATCTGGCGACTCCTGGCCAGAGGACCGGAGCGGCCAACCGAATACGCCATTAGTGTAATAGATCCTACATGGTAGAGGTAGCTCCTACAAGCTTTTTTCTAGCTGGCCGCAAGCTACTCTAAGTCATTCTCGTTGTACCTCTTGGACGGCGGATGGTCTAGTTTAGCTAGTCCTTAATAAGCGTATTCTGGGCGCAGTCGGCGCGAGGGCGAAGCTTCGTGTCACAATCGCTGCCCTTGGTCGGCTTCGTAGATTGTGTGAGAAATCTTTCGGCTGAGACCGCCGCCAGTGAGTGACAAGATAAGTCTTGTTTCGATGATGGCAAGCCCGCCCGCAGCCTGCGCATGGCAGAACTGGCTAGTAGGTTGCCATCGATGGCAACGCAGTCTTGAGCTGAGCCCATCACGAACCTGAGCTACGCCACAATGCCTCCAAAATGACAGTCGTTATTCCAGATGGGGGACGACCAGGATCCTTTCAGAGCATAGAGTTGCATACTATTATGTATAGGAGGGAAATCTGGTTCTGCAATCGCGGGCCGCCGTGAAAGCGCCATTGCAACTAGAGACATTGCTCACCTACTTAACTTGGCTAGCCACAAGGCTTCTTTTTTGTCTCGAAACCGAAATCAGCAAAAAAGGGTAACATGTTTTTCTTGTTAATTTCCTAGGAAGCTTCTAAATAATCCCTGACAAAATTTTATAACCACAAAACAAATTTGAAAAATCTTCTATAGTGATGCTGTTGCGTTTTTGTAGCAAGAGGGTACTTTCCAGCCTCTTCATGAGCCATGCCAACGACAACTACAACGTGCCTGCCCGGCACATGACGGAACGCTCGCTCATGCGCGGTTCGCTTAGAAAGTGGCGCCATATTTCCCTCTTATAGGTTAGTATGAAACGCCATCTTTCAGGTGACCTGTGTGCACCAGATCCACACGGATATTCTGCAGTACTACGCGGACTCGGTGAATTGAGGACTCACATTTGGACTTACACCTATGTCTCCCTGAAAATGAAGTATGTTCTATCTCTGTCTGTCTCACTCTTCAGACGCAGTCATCGAAACACCTCAATTTGTGTTCATGCGTCCATCGCCACCGGGTTGGTTTGGTGGCTCGCGTGATGAGAATACCGATATCATTGCGTCCATCGGAGGCGGAGACTTCTGCAGCGCAGAAGCCCGCAAAGATACCAGTGTAGATCCTAGAGCCATAGGTAGAAAGGCCAATGCTTTGCAAGTAATCATACGGCGCCCGCTAGCGATGGCCGCACACTTGTTCATTCAAAAAGGAACATCCACGGCTTGCATGAACGTACGGACCGTAGATGCACGTCAAGTTGGTCGGGTTTCGTAGGGCGCATCATCGGGCGTTATGGTTACGTCACCCTTGGAAAGCTCGGTACCCACTCGTCAGCTAGACCCACGCGTTCATCAGTCGGCGACGGCTAGGCACACCCATCTGTTCCTGAAGAGATACATTTAGGCCCCGTGGCATGTTCCGGATGATCATAGTCTTCGCTATTGGGAAAATGGGTAGGTCAAAGACGCACGGAACATACGCAAAGTGGGCATCCGCCACATCGTCCGCCCCAGTGACCGTCTTGATATTACCTTAGAGCGCAGTGGTCTGGCCGTACCTCACAATGGTGAAGTAAAAACTTGGCGCTCCAGCACCCTGGGTGTCGACATTGGGAGGAACCACAAAGGGTTTGGCGAGTACACGCACATGCGAGTCTCGATCAGCTTCACCACATAATCATGGCTGGTGCTTGATTCAGCGTCCAATTCATCCAGGATGACGTGCTTATAGCACGTCAAGGGCCTCCAAGTCATTGTATTTTTTGGCGACGCACCAGTGCAAGGAATGTCGGCGGTAGTCCCACCTAGATGCTCCAGTATTGAATAAATTGTGCCCTTGTAACAGCATATCTCATATTAAAAGCTGCGGTGTAGGGTGTTCGTGACAGGGCGGGGTTAGTGAAGCTCGGCGACCGGGAGGCTACAGAAGGAACTAGAGCTGCAGGAAGTGTCTCAGGGCAAGGCTTTCCAAATCAGCTGGATTCAGGAAATCCCGGGACTCGCATGGACACAGTCAGATCTGCGCTTGGTTTCAGTTTCTCGGTTTCCAGGAGCCACAATGCCTAAAACGACGTACAAAGGAAGACAGACAGCTAATCACCCGACCGCACGCTGACTCCAGCGAACTACCACGAGCCCAGGAAGAGATATGTTCATTCCTGGAGCCACTGTGTCCAGCTTTTTTATTTCATTGTACTCAACACCCGTGTCAAAAAATCAACCCCCGCTTGAACAGTAAGTCGGAGCCCATTCTATATAGAAAAAAGCAGCATCTCGGAGGTCACGTGCTTTCATATTAATTCATACAGACTCAATAGAAAGTGTTCCGGAAAGCTTCTGCTTCAATGAGTTGAGCTGGAAGAATACGCCTCAAGCATCTATGCATGCGCAGGGCTGCTCGGACATATCAAGGATATAATTTAGGCAATGCGCACATGCACATGATTCGAGCTGCCTTTATACCATTGACCGCTTCACTAAGGCAAATAACTTGTAATTTCTTTCACTGGGAACTGTTACAGTGTTACGACACGTTATTTACGGTCAACGGCTTAATGCTTTGGGTTCACCAACCGACGGATGTCGTTGGAATCCCTGAAAAAAATGCCGGCGCAGATGGCGCCCCTGATCATTTGTGGAATTCTGAATCAGTAGCTCTTAAGGTTCTTTCTGTCTTAACATTCGAAGGCCAATACTTGGTGGTATGGTACTTTTAGAGCAAACACGCCTGATAGCTGCTTGCAGGTTTGGATTGCTTTCACTGGTGTGGATGTCTTGGGCGCGCCTCGCACAAGAACTAAAGCCGGTTTTCTCAAGGACTTGGTTGCGCGCTTGACGGTTCAAGCAAATCTCAATCCCGTAGCATCGGGCGATTTAAAGCGCGCTACAAAAAAAATCAAATAGCTATCAATGTTTTTGGTGCTCGTTCTTCAATATATTTCTCTCAGCCTATTATGCCAACCCCTATCAGCCATCTATCTTTTTTCAGTATTTCTTTCCCCCTTCCTGTCTGTGCAAGAAATCCCACCGTGACGGAGTATTAACATGAGGCGCCAGAAATATTTGATGGTGGTCGGACACTGAAGAATTTCAAAATGCCGTGATTCATAACCTGCTTTCTGATGTGAGATAAGCAGTGTTAAAGGACTTCTGAAACCAATTTTCGCGTTTAATATTATTGCACAGTTCGCTTCCATTGCTCAACAGAATACCCTGGCTGAAATATGAGCGGCCTGCGACGTGATGAACAAACTTTAATTGGATCTCATTTATCAAACCGACGGAACAGCACCAGAGCGGACTCAGCAAATGGACATCAGCGTAACATCATCCCGTGGTAGCCAAAAGAAGTGACGCGGACAGCGCTCGGCAAAACCTCATGACGTCACTTCACACGGGCGGCCGCGGGACCGGCGACTGGGCGCTGGCGCATTTACAAACGGGTGCACGTAGCCAAAGCTACAGGCATAACCGCTGAAGTTCGGCACACTGGAAAGGAAGCGGTAATATAGCCCTGAATTGCAAAAGAAGTCGCCAACAGGACTTTTATTGAAAGCGGTCATCGAATTTGCGCCGCATTGGTAGGCCGTGCACCTTCAGGCATCTCAGCAGTTCAGCTCTAGCGGCGGCGCGGTCGAAACAACGCCCTCACCAACCTCCGCAGTGTTTTGACGTCCGCACAAAGCGGTGAGGTCATGCCGGGATTCTGTCATATGCGCCTTTCGGGATGAAAGCGAGGGCAATTCAGACGAACGATTTTCAGGCCGTTCAATGTAATTAATTATCGCGCGCTGAAGTATTTAAAGGGCTGTGTCGGGTTCGCCACACCATTAGGCATTTATAAAAGCAATAAAAATGGATCATAAAATTTTCGCGTCAGTACTCCTTCAAAACATGTCGGGCGACGAGCAGAGGTGCAAGAGGCCTCTCTTCTTCGTCCCTTTTTTCAACAAAGAGTGGGATTAGGCAAGTATGCATACTATATTCTTAACAAAAAATACGATACGTTTTTAACAATTCTGCCGCCTCTCCTCTCGTATTTTATCAATGTTTTTAGATATACTAGAAGTGAATAGCGACGTGTGAAACGAAGTTTATGTTGTTCCTAAAATATTTTAATGACACTTGTGCTATCGCTTCTTCTTTTCCTACATTGAACACAAGTGTCTTATGTATAAATCAATAAAACAGACGACATTTAAAAAACTACGCTATAGAGTTTACAGTGTGCCACACGTTTTGCTCAGATCAGTTGTCTCTTTCAACATTCCGATAATTTTACAAAGCGGTATGCTCCTATCCAATTTTAGAACGTCGGCGGAACATGTAATCTCAAGGATTTAGGATTAAATAAGACATATTTTGCAACCAAGTACCCAAAGATTCCTTCGCTTCCTTCGCGGTGATCAATCCCTTCAGTCGTTCTCTTAACAAACAAAAATTATCGTTCGTAAAGGACCCTCTCAGTTAGCAGGAGCGGGTGATATGTTGTCGCTCCGCACAGCCTTTGGAATGAAGTTGAGCTATTACAGCATCGCAGTTCCCCTGTTCTATTTAATAGTCAAGTACAGTCTTTTTAACAGCAAAGCTATTTAGGAAATCCTAATTTTTCGTGTCCGCGGTTACAATTACCGAGAAATTGCGGAGCGTGCGTGCGTGAGCGCCGGCCTCGCTGCGACCGCCCGGCAGTTAACAAAACCACGAAAATGCCTCCAGCTCGTGTGGACGTTTCTCGTGGCGACCGCCCGGCAACTAAAAACCAATAAATTCCGAGCACTCGTGTGGGCGTGCCACGGGGCGACGGCCCAGCGTCCACGGCGCACGTTTGCCAAGCCAAGCACATCCGCTTAGAGAGATTGGCCAAGATTACCCCCAAAAAACTACAGCGTTCGCCGTAATTGTGGCAACATTTTCTTGGGACGAGAAAGACACGTCATAACGTACGCCCACCCAAGCTGATGTCCAATGATTATCCCTGCCAAAAAATGAATGAAGCTTGCACTTAAAGACTGCATTCATTAAATGCATATAGGTTGCATTTATGTAAGTTGCATTCATTGCATTCATTGCAGGTTGCATTGAAAGAAGCATTCACTGGCGTGGCGCACATGCCGGCACAATTGTGTGTCGGCTTAGTAACGAGGACGCGTGGACTCGGGAATGGCGGCGCACGCATCAGGCCGTCCGAGCGGACTCAACACATTACCCCGACGTTGACTACCGTCTTGCGCCGCGTCCAACAGCCTACATGTCGCAAGGCACGAGTGAAGTAAACGGCACAGGTCAGCTGGTTGCCAGCGTTTTCTTTTGGTATCAGCCGCTGATTGCTTATCTGTCATCGAGCGCTTGTGTTTCGTCCCCTTGCGGATAGATGTCGCTACACTCTCAGCAAATAATGCGCGCACCAACGTTAGCGCCCCCTGCTATCCAGCCGTCGCATCCTAACCGACGTGCGCGGGAGCATTCACAATTTCTTCAGAAGCCTTCTTTGGCTTTTGTACTGAAAAACTCTGCGGTGGGCAAGGGGCGGGAGCACATGTGTCGATCTCCATGCGTCGAGCCGCTTCGTTTCGTAACCGCGGATCAATTCTCTGGTGCTAACGCGGAGTTCTCAAGGGCAAGTAGAGCATCACCTTACACTTTCAGTGTGATTATTCATATCTGTTAGCGCCACGGTCGAGAATCGGGTAATAACGCCGCAGACGACGAACACCGGGGCCAGCTTTTTCTGCCAGATATGAAAGCTTGCGCCGACGACGTGGGCGGAGTCATGGCGGCTTTCAGTGTTGCCAAAAGAAGAAATTGGCCGCTAAACATTCATGTGATTACCCTCTATAGTTACAATGATAGAGTAAAGGCAGTTGCGTCAGGAAGAAGAAGCAATTCGGCTGCAATCGTAGACCTAACCCTTCATAATGGTCGTGAAAGTTGCGTACAGCTTAACTACATTACACGTTAGTGCACTCTTCCTTCAATATTGTATAACCATAGCTTTCTCTGGGCTACCTAAGCGCGGAAGGTTTGGTGATGTTACAGTAGGTGCCTGCAAGTCCTTTTCGGAAGTCATAATCGATTGAAGTCCGCAAGTCATACTTGATTGGGGAGTTTGGTTGTGTATCTTTCACTTGAATTACCTGCCAGGCAATGAAAGTGGTTTAAAAATGCCTTAACACAACGCAAATACAGGTTACGTCGAACTACAAAAACTGCTGCCGTGGTTTAAATATCTGCCTTATCAAGAATATTTACACAAAATATAGGAACACTACCAATTGTACCAAATTGTACCAAAAACAACAGGTGCAGTTGTTAGGGCACCCACCGAAAATAATTTTTACATTGAGCACCCACCACGGCCCCAGACGGCGGGCCGTAAGTCCGCTTCACATCAACGACCCTTCCTGAAGGGCAACGGAGAGGTGGGGCGTCCGCGTAGGTCCCGCGTGTTTTGTGTTTTCACACGGCTAGCTGCTCTAAAGGAGGGTGGCTGGCTGGTACTGGATTTCGGAAGGGCGTCATCGGCAGATAATTGGTTGTTGGAGCTTTTAAATAAATTTCTCAACGCTGCGTTGATGGACGTTATACAGATGTAGCAGGAGGTCGGCTGCTGTTCCTGTGTTGATGCTCTTAAAAGTATGCAGGTTTCATCGTGGTCGTCGACGTGTATGCAACATCGACGAGGAAGACTGCATATGCAGCTGCTCTTCGGCGTGTCTCGGCAAAAACGCCCTGCTGACAATTCTGCAGAGCGCTGCCGACATAGACCCTAGTTGAGGATTTCCATGTTTAAAACTGGTTCGCAGGCGTTTGCTGCGTATAGCGAAAATAGTTTTAAGTTCTTACAAATTTTCGGAACAGTTTTTAGGCTCAGTAAAAGATCTCAAGTCGCACCACTTCATAAGCAAACCGCAAGCAAAGTTCCTGCGAGAGATAAAAACCAGCTGAAAAATGAGGGAAAGGTATTTCTTTTAAACCTGGGCAAGAATTACCGCTTCCAGGAGCAAGAAGCTCCACAATCGTACCACTGGGTGTATACGCAAACCACGATAAACCCATTAATTGCGTACCATCGTTCAGAATTCTCGGGACCTCTATGTAAAATCGCTTGCCGTTATTTAGGACTGTCTTGACCACACGAAAGCGGTCGTAACTAAATTTCAAGCTAAGGCATTAAAACTGTGTAAACCAGAATTTCCACCTGTCCAAAAAATTCCCTATTTTTCGGATGGGGCAACATCACATTAGAAGAGCAGTTTTAATTGTCTAGATTTGTGCTGCCATAAAACTGAGTGAAATTAGTGTTTGAGTGGAACTTTCTTGCAATGTCACATGGAAAGATCGCTTCCGGCGGGGTTGGCAGCATTGTTAAGCCATTGGCAGCCAGGGCGAGTATTCAAAAATACCTTACCGGAAACAAATAATTACACGCCACCAGTTTTTTACATTGGGGGAAAAGAACATTAAAGGGGCACTGACACAAAAATTTAGCATCTTGTTTTTTTCGTTGCGATAAGTAGCTAGTGACCTACTTATAACCTGTAGAAACCTCATTTGCTTCAGCGTGCGACGGTTGTTTAATTAGAGGGATTTTAAATGCGGCCAGTCGCAGTTTCGGTTTCAGCGAGTGCCGCGAAACGATGGATTTTGTGGATTTTGTGTGAACAAAGCTGACCACGTGACCGTCGGAGGGATATCACAGAGCAGAGCCGCCGTAGCACTGTCGAATCCGCATCGACGGCCGTTTCTGCGAATGCCCCCACGTACTGATCTCGTGAGGCGCTTAATTAAAAAGCGACCGTGGATGTGACGCAGGCGCTGCGAGTGCAAATGCTACCGCGGCTAAGAACGACGCGCGACGCTCGAGGCGGTGGCTGGCAAGACGCGCGCTGGGAGCAGCCGGCCGGTCTGCCTACAGGTCCGCCTACAGATGTGTTCGGCTCAGCACTGCGGTGGATATTCGAGTGCCACTCTCGTAAGCGGTGCAGATGACAATTTTTAATGCAACCCGCCATCGCATCATTAACTCCTTTCTCATTTAAATCACTATGGTCGGGACTTGGGGACAATTTCGTGCAGCGGTAACAAGCTATCACTCGAGCTACCTGCGCCGGCCTGGGCCACTTCGCGGCCGTGGCCGCCGCCTGCACAGCGACCGTGCGCTAGCTCAGTGGGCTTTTCGTGCCTCCGGCGCGTTTTCGCATCCAATGGTATAAACAGTAATAGAAACAGAGTGCCTGGAATCGCTGTAGAACTTTGGTCGCGGCCAGCTGCCCGATTAGCTGACGAAATCACGGCGCCTCCGCCGCCAACGATCGGGTCGTTCGTTCTCGAGAGCAGAAGCTCCGCCCTCCGGCCCTCCGATTGGAGCGGCGAGCCGGGCGAGCCGCGTAAAACGCCGGTAGTGCGGAAGCGGCAAACATAAACTCGTGACGTGTTTGGATGTTGTTTATTTACAATTGCGCGTGGTCCTCTGCTGGCTGCTCGGTTGCGTTTCGCACACTTCAAATTGATTTTAATTATGCTCTAGGCTGTATTCGCCGCTGATATTTTGCAGATGATGTATATGTGTTCCCACCAATCTATCTCCGACGTTATCTCGCCTTCAAAATTTTGTGTCAGTGCCCCTTTAAAGGCATATCCACGCTCTGGGTGCCAGAAGAAATGGTTCAGGAGAAAAAACTCTCAGGAAGATTGGAAGTGACAATTTCTGAGAAAGGTACGCGCACCTTTCACCACTTTGCATCCTAACCGCTATCTGACAATGCTGAGCTCATTTCTTACTTTGCCACTGAAAATTTCCAAGCAGCAAAAAACCCACGTCGAGGACCACGATTAAACCTGCATACTTTTAAAAGCATGAACACCGGACCAGCAGCCGAATCTCTTGCTACATCTGTACAACGTCCATCAACGCAGCGTTGAGAAATTTATTTAAACGCTCCAACAACCAATCATCTGCCGATGACGCCCTTTCGAAATCCAGAACCAGCCAGCCGCCCTCCTTTAAAGCAGCTAGCCACGTGAAAACGCAAAACACTCCAGGACCTACACTGACGCCCCACCTCTCCGTTGCCCTGCAGGAAGGGTCCTTGAAGTAAAGCAGACTCCGGCCTGCCCTCTCAGGTCGTGGTTGGTGCTCAATGTAAAAATTACTTTCTCGCTTAAAACAAAATGTACTTAGATTAAACTTTCAGAAATAAATCTCCTTTGTACACCCTTTCGAATGAGCTTGAGCCAGTATTTTTACATGGACCACCACACAGCACGATGAACGTCTGAACGTCGACAATTTCGCAAATGTTCAAAGGTCGTCTTTATCGCACCGAAACAACCCGCGTCCCAGGTTCCACATCTTTCATCCGCACTTACCTACAATACTATAAGCAATGTACGCAGCGGCATTGTCTGTACAAAAGTTAAATAGGTGTAAAAAATGTGTAAATTTGCTTTGATTCCCCGCAAAGCCCATTTTGAAACACACTAGCAACTGTAAATGCATTATAGCAAGGACTCGCGCTTCTTTTTCAATCAGCTGGGATTGTTTCAGTGCGCTCCGTGTATTATGTTATTTTTGCGATATTTTTTTGTAACGTAGGTTTTTGTCACCGCCGCGGTTTTCAAATGACTGTAAGAGACCGAAAAATTGTTTCCCCCAAAAAATTGGCTAGGAGAATTAATAATGTGAGGAAGTGATAAAACCACGAATTTTTGTAGTGTAATCGGAGATGGTAGAGCGAACTCTCTGGGCCGTTTGGCGTGAAATGACCCCGCAATCTTCAAGGAACAAAATTTTTTTGAGCGATCTTGTGCTCCGCTGAGAACTCAAGGAATGCGCAAGCGGCGGCGTAGGTGCAGTCAACAAATCCACATGCGCAGGCGAATGTCGGTTAATTCAGTGCCGTGCTTTCCCTGCGAGCAATTATTTGCGCCCTCAACTTTCTGTACAGTCGAAGTATCTTGAGGGTTCAAGCGCTCACATAACAGAGACAAAGGTAGAAAAAACCGAGGCGACGCGGCGCTAACTCGCAACTTTGTATTTATTGAAAAGCAACAGAAATATATACTTGCAATAGCTCACGTGGTGCGTTCGTCTCCCCGAGGAGAAAGACATTAAAGTCACTTTTTACAGAGATTAAATCCACACTTGGTGCACGCGACAGTCCGAAGGTAACAAACTAGCCCAATTGTCTGTTTTACTACAGTCGAAATACATAGAGAACAAAAGTATTTTAGTCAAGTGACAATAGAGCGCATACGTCTCACCATAAAAAAATATAGCTTGTGCCGCATACAAAAGAAAGAAACGAGAACACGCTCTTTGATTAAAACAGCTACGATGCTTGCATGCGTCTAGACGCTGGACACAAAACACAAGTAAACAAAATACATTGCACGGTTTGCGGCATTACCCCTTCTCTAAGTGCATCAAACCGACGGCAAAACATAACGGTAGTCCAATCAGCAAGTCTATCATCGGGCGTAGTAAGGCTTGAGGCAAACCACGTCAGCGACGTCGGCACACGTGAGCGTCGGGATGTGTCCGAGGCATCGTCAAAGACAACATCGTAGATAAGTTGGCCAACACGTCGTCGGATTCTGTAGGCCAGTCCATACCGTCGGAGGAGCTTCTCACCGAGTCCACGTCATCAAATCGGGGTCCAAACACACAAGGTCACCCGGGTTATACTCAGCGTCTCGGCGTCGGAGGCTGTAGTGGCCGGCAGCTACCAACTGCTGGTCTGCTCTACGCCCTTCAGCAAGCTTGTTGCTCTCCTTCGCATGCTGTAAGCACCTATGGATGTCGGCGTTGAGGTCGTCGTCTTCTTCGTCACGCTGAGGTCGTCGTTGAGTCGGCCGCATTTCTTAGACATGCTTTAACAGTTTCATCTGAGTAGCTTTCCGGATAGCTGTGTTGTACATAAACAATAATTAAATAAGGGAGGACTTCTTCTGACGTCTTATGCTCAATGTCAAGGTACTTTTACCACATATCCGCGGTAGTCATCTTGAGGTGTTTGTTAGTCCGTTCGGTTGGGCGTCGCACGCCATCGTTCTTTGGTGATCCATGTTCCTGTAGCGTAAGTATCCTTGCATGACATCCGCAGTAATTACCGTTCGGCGGTGCATCACTAGGACTTCAGTGGCGTCATGTCGCTGCACATTTTTCGGATAAAAACTCCCGGACCACTTGTGCAGTTCATTTTGGAAAAGCGGCGGCCTCTGCATAGGGCGTCATGTGGTGTGACAATACGACAAGCCATCTATTCTTTGTTCATGACGTAGAAAATGGGCCGCGAAAGCCCATTTTAATTTGTTGGAAGGACCTCAATCCGGCGCCAATCCGCTGCAGAAGTCCGGTAGGTCTCGTAGGTCCTGCTTTTGGTCTTTGGCAGTCACTGCAGCTCTGAAAGTAGTGGGAGACATGGGATGTAAGGCGGGTCAATAGTTTTCGCCTCAATTTTTCCAAATGTGCATACTGTGCCGAGATGTCCGCAAGTCGGGTCGTCTTGGCGCGCTCCCACAATTTTGCCCCGAAAGTCCACGGGGATGACAGGAGGATAATATCTTCTGGTTTTGAAGCTGAAAAATTTTACGAGGAAAGATTTTTTGAGGCTGAATCTAGGCAAGATAGCAGAGCATGACGCTCAGCTCAGCGTCGGCGCGCTTCTGGGTAGCGAAGTCGCTCTCAGTCACGATTCCGCTCCGTCTTCACTGGAGTGCTGTGTTGCTGGGAGAGAGAGAGAGAGATAAAACGTTTATTTGAACTGAAAGGTTTTGATTGAACTAGGGTATGGGTCGACGGGGGCGAAATTCCGACACTCAGCATTCGCAAGTTTTCTTCGGGACTTATAGGCTATTGTAACGTTGAATTCTTTCTGGCGTAAGCTCTACCGCTTGAAAACGCCGCAGAAGTCCTTCGAATTGGCGAGCCAACACAGCTCATGGTGGTTTGTCACAGGTTTGAATAATCGGCCATACACGTATGGGTAAAATTTTGAAATGGGCTATGCAATAGTGCGGCACTTTTTCTCACATGCTAAGTATTTTTTTTATTTCTTCAACACACCACGGTTAGCGTAGGCGATTACTTTCCCGCAGCCTCCTTGCTTTGAAACAAGGCACTTACGCCTATATCACTGGAGTCTCTGGGCGTTTCTGTTTCGGCGTTTTTGTCAAAATGAGCAAGCACAGACGGGCGTTGCACGTGTTATTGCAGCTCGCGCAAAGCTTTTGTTTGAGCTTCGTACCAGCAGAAATGTGTGCTATTTTTTCCCAAGCGCGTAAGAGGCTCTACTATGCTTGAGAAGTTTGTGACCACGCTGTTACTACGGGCGCAGACCTAGGATTTTAGGACGCAGCACTTTGGCGGCCGTCTCTGGGATGAGCCGCGTCGCCGTCGTAACCGAGTGATCAATGGCAAGAACAAATAGTGAAACAAAGCAAAGGAGGAGAGTGTCTCCCAATTGTGAGGGGAGGGGGTTCGCCGAGGTGGCGCTAGCGCCCTCCGAAAGTATGCAATGGGAAAGGGGGTGCAGTATGCTTCAAGGAGGAGAGTGTCGCGAAATTGTTAGGGGAGGGCAGTTCACTGTGGCGGCGCGAGACTTCACTGAAAGGGCATGGTGGGAAGGGGGCGTATGCTCTGCCCGCACGAGACGATTGTCTGCGCAACGCTGGTGAAAGCGTGAGGGGCGTGCCCATAACCATGGTGTGCATTGCGTGCCTAAGACGTGGGTCATGGTGCCTTCTTGACACGCACTTCGCGCCGCCGACGCAGAAGCTCGTCATCGCTGCCATCGAGAGAACCATCGAGTGAGTCCTGCGTCAGCGCATCGCTGATGCGCCCAAATATCACATTAGGGAGCATCGTAACCGGCAGCCAATTTTTTAGCACTTTTTGTCTTTCGGCATCGGGATGTTGACAATAGCTGAACATGTTGCCGGGTCAGTCAGAGCTCCATCGGCATTGACGACGATTCCCAAGAAGTTCACTTCTTGGTATGCGAACGGCCCATCACGGAATTCAGCATTAGTCCCAATTTTAGAGTAGCCTCTAGTACCGACTCTGACCTGGCAAAGGGGAAAGTGCTCGTTGAAGTTTTTTGCGAAGACGACCACGTAGTGGCAGACGAAGTAGTTGTGCCACTTCAGGCCCACTAGCGCAGTGTCCATAACTCGTTGAAATGTTTCTGGTGCCATGCAAAGACCAAATGGCTTCACCTTGATCTAGTACAGTCCATCTTCTTGCGGTCTATCTCGTCAGCTTCAGTTTTCCGGTACCCGGTTTTCCGGTCCAGCGACAAAAACTACTTTGCATGCAAAGTTGGTAAAAGATATCGTCGATTCCCGTGAGTGGGTGCACGTCTTTTTTGAGATTTTGTTTAGCCGCAGGTATTCAACGTGGAACAGTAGTTTTTCGTCTGCGATGCGATGCGACTAGCCCAGGGGCATTTCAATGGCTGCATAATATCGTCGCTGGCATGTCTTCCACTGGTGCCAGCATGTCGTCACGCTCGTGTGGAGACAGGGGTATGGTGGCTGTCGGGAAGGTGGGGCTCTACCCTTGGTGATAATTTCGTGTTTGGCTAAGGGTGCATGACGTGACTTTGAATTCGACGATAAACACTCGCTGTAGCAAACCCAATTACATTTCCCGTTCTTTTAGCGGTAGCACCGGGTTCACGTCGAAAAAATCTGGAGGATGAACGGCATCTTCGGGTGCGAGCTCAAAGTTAGCGAAAGCGATGGCGTCAATTTCTGCCTGACTATCTTCTAGGAACTCGATGAATGTGCCATGGGTTCGGTGCTGATACTCGTAAAAAAATTTTGACTAAAACGCGCTATTTATGTTTGCTTAAAGAGCACAATGTCTGTTGTGATGGAGCCTCGCACTAAAAAGCAAATGAGGCGTTTTTTCTCTCGAGATGAGCCAAATCGAGAACACAAAACTAAGTCAGCTAAAACTGCAGTGACAAGACATGCTCGGTAACTTTTCCCTAGAAAAGAGGTAGAAAAAATATATGAGCAAACACCCTGCAGACGCGTAAGCATCGTAAGCAGCGTAAGCATCGAAAATGGGCCATATCCTTCTGTGGCACGGATCAAAATCAGCCAAATGCTTTTGTCCAAACGGAGTTCGATTTTGGCGGAAAGGTTAGGACTTCTTTGTGGGTAATTTTAGGAGTTTTTTGTGCTTTTCAGAGCTGGCTTATCATGAATTCGTATTGAAATTAGGAGATCAGCAAGAGATCTGTCCCCAGCCGTCAACGACAGAGTGAACAGAAGAAGTGAACGAAATCAAACTGAGAGATGGGAAACAATCATTTCATCTCGTCTCCCCCGTCCCTACGGAGTAAATTTGGTTATTATTACTAGTTTTACTGCAATATTTTTCAGTTAGGAAATTAACAATTAGCGGCCGCTTACAAGCCATGGCACATACCCCCTCTGTGGGTACGAACCACTTCATTACAGTGAAGAAGGTATGAGCAGCCTTCTGTAGAGTTTTTCGAAAGTTTATGGCAAGGCATGAACAGTTTGTTCACTTCGTGAGCGTCTTCATGCATGCCATAGAAAATTAGCCTACGGAAGAATTTAAAAAGAGCTCCGAATGCTGGAAACAGGAATAACTGGCTCTTCATGTGGAAAGTTATACCATTGTTTAAGTGCTGTTGAGTATGTTTAATGGCTTTTCCGTGAAAACTGCGTCGTACCATTCTTGAAAGTCATTTTAATTAAAGTGTTCATAAGAATTCCGCACCAACTTGAACGTTTCTATTCAATACAAGCAAACTTCGAACTTACACTGATATTTCTCAAACTCATCAAGTATTTTTTTAAAATTACTTGTGGTCATAAAATTCCCCTCGCTGAGAGTGAGAAACTCTTTACTAAAGAGGAAAATGCGGAGAGGATTGCCGACATCAGTTCGCCGGCATGCTACTCTGCGGGGAAAGAAGGAGAGGGAAAAGCAGTAGCTGTAGTTAAGGGAGGAGAGTAGTAGTAAAGAAAAAATAAAATACAGTCCTCCTTCAGGGCATTGAATTGAAAGTTTCTTCAAATGAAGGGAGACCTATAATTTAGATGATACACCAATGTGCTAGAGAAATTTGAATAGCGCTGACGGGGCTTTGCGCTGAGCGGAGTGTGAGGACCATGGCTCAAGTACCAACCTTGGTCTCAATGGTCCAGGGTGGATAAGATAAATTTTATGTTGTAAACGTACCTTTAGTCGGCATCCCCAGAGCCCTCCAGCAATAAGTGTTCGACAGTTTCAATTGAACCGCAATTATCACAATATGGGCTTGACGTTGGCCAATCCGATGAAGATAGGAATTTGTTAATGCTGCATTAAGATGAAGCCTATGAAACAACGTCTCCAAGTGGCGTTGTAGACGTTCTGGCCACCGCATTTTCATAGATTGGTCTATGCAATGTACAAAACCGTGATGGCACTGCTGCAACGACTATAAACGGTTCCTTTTCGTCACAGCTAGCGCCTTTGTTATTGTGGCTTCATCTGGTTTCCTGAAGAAAATCTTTTTTCTGTTTCTCATTTGTAGGACCTTGCGGGTGGCCGCGTCCGTTTTGTCGTCTCCCATGATGCCACTGTTGCCTGGAAGTCACTGGAAGGTTACCCGATGTCCACCGACGTAGGCGAGATGGTGTAAATACTTTACGTAGCGCGGTACATGTTCGTCAAAGCTGAAGCAGCTAGCACGTTGTAAATTTTGAAGTGCTGCCCTTGAATCAGAGAAGACGGTCTAACATTTGGGCGGCTGGCGTAGAATGTATCTAAGGGCTTCTCTAATCCCGTATAGCTCCGCCGACGCAGGCGAAGTGGGTCGCTCAAGCCGATATGATAATGCTTTGTCAGCTGACGGAGTAAAAAATACCGAACAGCTGCATTCTGGTGTTTCCGATTCATCGGTATAAATGTGAGTAGTTGCTGAGTAAACTCTGTTGATATGTGCAACCGTCATCTGCAGTAGGCCAATTTGATGTATATGCTTTTTTGAATCAATTACAGGTATAAAACATTTTATCAAGAGCGGCGTCAGAGTTTAGGGAGGGAAGGTCCCTGGCATTGTCGGCGGTTTTCGAGTTGTAATTAATGCATTAATGCCTTTTATTCTTTGACCAAAGCTATAATGCTGGGTCTGAACAGCAATACGGGACAGGAAATTGGTTCTTGCATGTCGCCTGTGCCTGAAATGGGCAAGTCCAAGTTAACACAACCGGCTTCAGCAATTTTCGCAGAACACAACGAGCCTTTAGGAAGTCTGACGAATTTTCTGAGGCAGTTATTCCTGGCCGCCTCCAGCTGTCTTTTGCTTTTAGATGTCAGTTGCTGCAGGACAGGAAGGCTATAGCGCAACACGCCATTGACATACGCCTTGAACAGCAAAACTATAAAGTGGCAACCGCTACCCCGAGTTACTTCCAGCAAGATACCCTATAATTTGCGATGATATTGAGATTCGCGTCCATATCCTCTTCACCTGAGGGGCCCTCGAGAGGTTTCTGCCTTGGAGGATACCAATAAATCTTTGGGTCCGTCCGTAGTGCAGAGGCCGGCCACACAGGAATAAAGGATTCTAAAGGATTAAAAACTAGGTCAAATCCATGCATTTGCGAATGAATGTCATGGCGACGCTTTTTTCTGAAGAAAGATGGGGTCTTTTAGGCACTAGGCATGCACAGGTGTTTGCAAGCGCCTTCTGAAGTTTGCTTTGTGTTACCATCCGTGATTTTGATGCACAAGAGGGCTTAATACAGCTGCCATATGAAACGCGTCCTAGAATATCTTTGAACGCGTGGCATTTGGGTTCAGTAGCAAACTTTGCTTTTTCTCAAATTCGCTTTGGGTGGATCTGGTTTTTTTCGAAACAAGTGCCTCAAATTTTGGTCACTCTCAATGATGTCGTTGATGTCGGGGATGATGTCTTTACAATAGACGCTGATAATCGAACTTGCGCGGGATGGCAGGGTGACGTGGTCATCGCCGGGTCTTACTGTAGCCTGTTGTAGGGGGCTTGGTGTGGCCGTCATGGTGTGATCACAGGAGAAACTTGTGGATTTGGCCTGCAAGTCAATGATTGCAGCGTTGTCAATCAAAAAGCCCATTCTTAAAATCCCATTGCAGGAGCGACTAGGGAGTATGATGAACGCAGGAGGGTACGTGATGCCGTTTACGGTGAAGCGTGACCTACAAGTTTCACTGGTCGTGACTAGGAGACCTCTTTCTGTGTGTATGTGGAGACCGTCGCAGGGGAAGTGATAAAAAGAAAAAAAGGAGTGGGCACACAAAATAAAAGTCATTCTGTTCCCAGTTCCAGCTCGCCATACAAGCTACTTCCGAAATGACCCAGTGAACGGCGTGGCACGTATACCTATGGCAGTGGCCCAGGTTCTTTGTTTCCCCAAGAAGCAAAAGTGCTGGAAGATACAATGGCAGCACTAGGCTTCGCAGGCGAGCCTCCAGCAGCCTTGTCAGATGATTGCTGTTGTTGGAGACTGGCGAGAAGACTGGCCATGTTGGAGACTGGCCAGAAATCGGGAAATGTGGAAGGTAATATAGCCCAAGTAGACTGAAATAGATAAACAAAGCAAAACACCGCCACCGGCACGCAACACATGCATACAGAGTAGCAAAACGAAAAACAAGCAAAACAATTATTTTGGAGTTTTACAAGGAGGAGGTGAACAAAACAGGAGTTAAACAAAAGGCACTCACAACAATAACACAAGGGAAACAGTGGCAAATCACAGTTCCGCACTACCGACCGCTTTCACATTAGGTAGAACTATATCCATTGTTTCCTTTCGTCATTTCTGGGTACGCACAGAAAAACAACTCTTCGGGTCCTCAAAAAACAGATCACGACACCCTCGTTAAGGTATTGCGCTTGCATTTCAAACAAAAGTGCAGGTCGCTTTTTTCTCACGACGGAATTGAAGATCTTAAAGAACTCGGTTTTGAATTGAGTCCAGCTAGTCAGGGAGCTCTTTTGGTTGTTAAACCTAGTTCGAGCTGTGTTCTCTAAGTAGCAGAACACATACCGGAAGGTTTTTTTGTTGCCCCACCTGTGGAAGATCCGGACGCACTACAGCTTCTCCAACTATCGTTATGGGACTTCAGCGGGGACTCCCCGAAACGATGGCGGTTCCCAGGTCTGTTGCAGGACGAATGGTGAAGTTGCTTCTTGCATCATGTTGTTTGTTGGAGTGGTCGTTTTTTGGATCCTTCTGGCAGGAGACTGAACATTAGCGGTAGACTTGGACTGGCTTGGCGGCCTCCCGAAGGCGCAGGGAGCATAATGGGTACGGGCCCAGTACTAACACCAGATGTCACGTAGCCATAGACTACGCAGGTTCTTTCAATGAACAAAAGTTTATTGGAGGGAATTGCGCTCCGTTAAGAAGTCAAGCAATGCACAAGCGGCGAAGGAGCAGTCAACAAAGTGACGTGCGCAGGCGAGTGCCTGCGAGACGAACGCCGTGGCATTTGCCCTGCGAACATTTATCTTGGCGAGCTATACTTTCTGGAATGGAAGAATTACATCTAGAACAAAGCAGAACATTCCAATCAGGTGACGACAGGGCACAACACCCTCCATATTAAATAAGATACCCTGCGTGGCATACAAAAGCGAGGAAAAGACAAGCTTCGCTTCCAACATAGATAAGACAATCGCGCGGAAAGAAGCTGGCAAGAAAACACAAGTAAAGGAAACACAAGGCATCATTAGCGGCATTATCAATTGTCTATGTGATACGGTTGTTAGGCTATCGGAAAAACTTTGTACATGAGAGACGTGTTAATTCGTACTGTGTATATGTATTTGATGAAATAAAGTTCATAAACAAATTTTATAGGATGCGTAAGGCTACGTAATAATAAAATAAACAGTCAATAAATCATTGAAACATCTATAAATCTTGACAAGCTCAATGAGAGCACCAGTTGTGTCATTCATTTTATTACGCTAAGCAGTGCATCGTCAAGATGAGGCCTCAAAACGGCTGTGCAAGCAAGCAGTACTTACAATGGGAAAGATATTCAAGAGGCAGTTCAAAAAGCTGGTTTGGTTGGAACTGTCCAGATCTGTTGGTAACGGAAACAAAAGTGGGTATGTTTTTACATCCCTGCTAAAGCCTAAACGAAAACAGTCAGTTTAGATCGGCGTACATTTTGCAGTGTCGTTAAAGCATGGTCACAAAAAATGCGGGGAACGGCTTTGAAGAAGAGACACATAAACTTTGAACCACTGGGCGCACCTTGACTGCGCTTTAACAAGCGTGTTCAAACAGCTTGTGTTGGGGCACAAAACAAACAGTAACTATAATATCTGGCCAGAAATAGGCGACTGACAATTTTCCACTATGATATAAAGCTGAAAACTACTCTAATTACACAACAGAGCAAGAATGAGAGCATAATAACGTACCCTACAGGTAGAGAAAGAAATTTACAATCAAGCACCAGTAGTCATAATACCGTAGAAAAAAGTAACAAAGCTTTGTAAAAGTAAAAGCCAATACACGGAAGCAAACTAGTGTTTTCTGCATTTTTCTAAGAGCTCATTTACTATTATGGCAAGACGTGTTTGCAGCAAGAGTGGCGGGGAAGACTATTTTGTAAATTTGGTAGCCCATAGAAACATGTCTAGCCAGCGAATCTGTCCAAGCAAATGATAGGCCTGGTTTCCAGGACTAGTTTTGTTAATTTGGAAATGGTCATACTGGCGTAGTGGCCAAGAATTTTGACACGAAAGGGCTTTATGCCGTGATCCACCAAGATTTGACTGACGTCATATCCGTCACCGAAATGACATCGCCACAAAGAGTGCCAATGGCGCGGTGGAGCTACGATTTGACCAGGAATCTCCGTCGCCGCAAAGGGAGTAACCAGGTGCTTTACCCACTCCGCTATGAGCTGAAGTGGAGACAGCGGTATGAACGCGCAATATATACTTCCTATAACCTCGCCCATTTAGATGGTGCTGCCGTCTGAGAGAGGTGAAGCGAAGTAGTGCATCGCGACGCAATGTAGTGTCTCATGCTGATGCGTCTGACGGTGGCATACCGACTAAATATAAATGGCCATGTGCAAGTTCATATCGATGCAGAATAAACATTCAACTGATCCTGTGAAGGCACATTTCACTTTCGTGTTATACCGATTCGTATGACAGGGGGATCAAGCACATTTTTCAGTCCTACTTACACAGTCGCGCTTTCGTGAAAGGGGCTGTTATCTACTTCCTACATTCGGAATGTGTACCCTCGACATATAGATTCCTTGCGAACTTTCTCTCAACATTTTTCCATGACTCTCTGCTTATTTTATTTTACTTTCTCTCGCTTCTGTGCTGATATTTGTACGGGTCGACCTTGACAGTGAATACTTAAGCCAAGCACATGGTTCTTGTGCAGCTGGGTGGTAGGATGTCACTTACATTACTTCGTTTAGATATGAATAAGAGTTCACGCGCAAATATAAGTGCCCCTATCTGATTTGGGCAAGATTGTCTGAAGCCGCACATGAGAACCTTGCGGAACTAAACCGGCGGCCTTCAAGGCTCGAGTAAAAAACACCGGCATAGAATACCGAACGAAGGAAACACTGCCGGTCTCAACTTCTCCAAGTTTCCAGTTGTCCACTCGGTTTCGGAAGGGAGGATGCATATTAGACGGATAGGGGACGGGGGTGCGCGGTGAGCCAACGTACAATGAGTGTGACAGTGCTTAGCATGTCGAAGTTCCTACTTGTAAAAACCTTGTTACCTATTATTAAGTCGCAACAAAAAACGTCAGACCCAACGCCATGCTTTGAGGCCCAAATGTGTCAGCCAGTACTCATAAGAAAATTTGATGCGCAGTACACCGAGGGAGCGTTGCATGTATCTGACGGCACATCGTTAGGCGTAACGCCCGATTTCAAGGCCTCACGCCGCCTACTGGTATGCGCAGCTAGATTTGCAACATGGCTGACGTTGCTTGGCAAGGCCTAAACCTCAGCGTGAAGGTTACCAAACCATAGGCCCAAATATGGACGTCAGGTGTAACGTCCGGGTGTACGTTTCAGTGTCGTCAACGTAGTCAACTGGAACCGTCAGAAGGGGAGGTGCCAACAGTGCGAGCGAGTGGAACGACGATGCTTCAGGCCGACGTTTGTACTAAAGACCTGTTTCGAGCTATAATATGAACCCATGCGCACGTCGACGAATGGTGAGTGTGGGCTCGTTGAAAATGCCATGGGCTATAAAACGTTAGACTTCATTGTACGCTTTCATTGCCAATGGAGTCGACCAGTACCGATTACAAAAGCCCTGTGTTATTCAATTTTTCCAACTGTGTTTACCGCTGACGTCAGAGACATAAATGCGAAATTTTAGGTCTAAGGCTCTGTATTGTACTGCTGTTATTGTCCAAAGTAACCCATTGCATTCCTGATAACCCGTTGTCGAGCGTATGTGAGAAGATTCTGAAATTGGCGAAATCTGGGGGTTGTTGCCAGCTCAACGAAACAGAGCGGAAATTAGAAAAGGAAGGATAGCGGTGGTGCCCTATAGGCATAGAATTTCCCACTGTCTAAACTAAGTGGCGAAGCATTTTGATGTTGATATATTGTTTAGTGTCCCTGGTAAGATTTCTTGTGTTTGCGCGGCTGTCGCTAATAAAGGCTATGTCGTGCTCAGGGCGTGGCCTTTGTTCTATCAAACACAATCTTTAGTATGTGGCCTGCCGCGTGCCGGTGGTCAATAAGATACTGTTGAATGCAAATGTGCGGATATCGGTGATACAGTACGCTGTTTGAATATTCGTCTGCGAGAGCATGAAAGGGTTCTGAACACTGATAAGCTTTTAAACCCAGCTGCTCAATGCTTGTCGCGTGGATGGGATCCCCTGCTCAATAAACCCTCAAATTTACTTTGAGACCGTGAACAAAAGACACGCAAAATCGTGGAGGCAGCTCATATCGCCAAAATGGGTAACACATGTGTGAGTATGCCCTCGGTATCTATGTCTAACATTAACTTTGACAATTTGGACATTATTTAAATGAAGGTTCGCTCGTGCCTGGCTTATTAGGTTATGCAGAATTTCATTTTGTGAGTCATTTTTCTTCGTGTATATCTCTTCGGGCTTTTCAATAAAAATTTCCTTGATAGTAGCGCCCCGTCCAATTGTATTTGTTTCTCCTGGTTGTCGTTTTTTATTTTTTCGCGCTTTCAGAATGAAACTCAAATTTTCAGCACCAAACTTTAAAAGATTTCTCTCGACTGCAAACGAAGTCTGCATATTTTGCTACGGTTTTCTATCAACGATAGTTTGCCCTATGTATTTCTTTTAACAACAGAGCTGTTTAAGCCGAGTTGGTCCGTCCATCGCACCAAAAAGCCTAGAGCTCTGAATCGAAAATGGCAAAAGTCCCGAGAAAATAACCCGAGGCCTATACGCCTCGACCGCTGCCTGTAGGGGCTCCACTGAAATCCCCTGGCGGCCCGTTTCAAAAGAAGCCGCGTGACGCTCCGGCCCGCTCTCTACCGTTGCCGCCACTTTTGAGGCACATTCACGACTGAGATTTACCGTTTACATGTGTTCGAAATACGAACTAGAGTGGAGCAGTCACTCTGTTCGCAAATGCTTCAAACCCGATTTCAGTGTGGTACATCGGTTTGCATGAGCGCAAGGTGTGCGTCATAGACCAGCGTCGCGAAGCCGGCATATGCATTTAGCTGAATCTAATTCCACTGCCCCGACATTTAATAACCGCGTTACCACAAGCAGCGTTTGCTCAGATGATCATGCTACGCCTATACACTGTGGTGTACACTATTGGTTAAGTGTGCTTGCATGATCTAGCGCAGCACTCATACTTGACAGCCCGCCGGTCACCACGCTTGCCGGTAATGCTTGCACGGATATTGATCACTACCCAGGGGAAGTAATGTGACATAAATTTTACGAACGTGCTACGAAAGAAGTATGCTAGATAATACAAAATTATTCCCGGGTATCAGCACCCGAAAAATGCTTTAATGCTGGATCGTCTTGTCCGGAGGTGAGCGCTCGCAAACATTTATCCGCTACATATGTATTCCGCAATCAGCGTGGCGGCGGGCTTATGAGTAAGACGCGTCCGCGACTAAACGCTTCCTTGAAACATTATTATAAGACACAGAGAGCCTGCAGAATCTAGCACAATAAAATCAGACGGCCTTCTGCAATACCACGCTCTTCGAGCAACACCTTTTCACGTTTGTGAACTGCCTGCCCTGTACAGCAAAAAATGCGTCCGCCGAGTTGATCAGCTGTTCGTTGAAGCAGAAAAACAAAAGGAAAGTGAAAGCGCAGCTTGAGTGTGTGATTATTAAACGTTTATTCTGTGATTTTGTTCTGCTGTGGGCGCAAGGATAGTTAAGCGTTCCTCTCCCCACCCCATTGTTATGCGAAATAGCAGCGCATTTTGCATCTAGTTCGGACTCCTAAGCCCTGCCTGGCGTAAGTTTACACGGACGGCCTTTGCATTTATGAAGCTACAATGGTTTTTTAGATGCAAGGCATCTCTTACACTCGGCCTGTCCCGCGTTGACCGGCGTAGCCCGCACTCCTCATTACGCATGCGCAAACTCTCCTCCGTTCTTCTCTCCGACAGCTGTGCGTTATGCGCTCTCTCCGGCTCATTATCATAACAGCTGGCACGCTTCGCCTACGTTCGCATGTGCTCCGGCGCGCTTGTGCGCGCATGTGTGCGCATGCGCAACTTTCCTCCGCTGTCTCCTCTCCTTCAAGCGCGCATATAAAGCGGTGAGCGCTCGGCGCCCGTTCAGTTAAGCGCGCGCTTTCGCTTGACACAGTTGCTCGACTCCGCTTGACTTTGCTGGTGCTTCGCTTGACGACGACGACTCCGTTGAATCTTCCGATGAAGACGGTCTTTACGTACTTAGAACTGTACGTGTGATTAAGCATCATTTAAGGTTCACTACACTTCAACCACATTTGGGTAACCAACATAACGGAAACGCGAACTGAACCCCGTGAGATGCCTTGCATCACCCGAGGGCTCCCCTCGTGGGAAGGTGGCGGAATTTTTTCTCTTTTAAAGCCGATAGTCTTTCTTGGGCTGCTAACCCAGAAATTTTGGTCTGTCTGTATGTCTGTCCGTCTATCTGTCTGTGACTCGATTCAGCCACTCGGCCAAACTAAACCAATGCCGGCGCAATAGTCTTATATAGTCACAGCTAAATCTACCCGGCTAAGTCCGGTGTAATCTTCATACCTGTCAACATTGTTGAAGAAAAACAAGACATTACGCAAATATAAAAGAACAAATTAATACAGAAGTGATGTTTGCAGTGTTCCTTTATAAAAAATCATACATGCTTGACTTTGGCGAAATTAAATACTTTAACTGCAGAAAAAAAATTCACTTTGCCGTCGCCTGCTGTCGTCCGCGCCACTATAGCTTCTTGCGGCATTTTAAGGAATCAACCGGCAACAGTCACGGCCGGGCTGGAGCAGCGGCGGGCGCGCAGTTTCATACGGCCTGCGCTTCGGGTATAGTTCCCACCTTTCACCGCCGCTAGTTTGTGGCGCTTCGGACCAACCCTCGCCAGTTGACCCAAAGCACGGGCGGGGTAGAGGAGCGGTGCGCGCGATTTGCCGCTGCCTTAGCCCTGCCGTGGCTACAGGTGATACCTGTCAGTGTTAATTTACATGGGCGTTCTTAAAATAGTTGATTCCTTACCCCCTTCTGAATTTTCGGTCTATTAGGGTCAAACAGCCTAACATTATCATTCGGAAGCGCCGAATCAAACATTTGAAAGAAACATTTCAACGCGGGGCGCATGACGAAAAATATGCGAGGTCTTCATATCTTATCAGCGACTGTATTATATGAAAATGGTGAGACAGGCAAATAAACACGGCACTTTCCGTGACTGAAATATCATTTCTTATTTTTTATTTTTCCTTTCGGATTATGTCTTGGTTTGCACACGCACAGGGCACGACCAGCGACGCGAATGATTTCCCGTCGAGGGAGATAGGGTTATCGCTTCGCTAAACGTGATTCTGCTATTCACGCTCCGGTCGGGCTGAGCGGCCCGCCGGCAGCGAAGTGCACTGTCAAAAACACAAAGCTGCTCGGCCAGAGGCGATGCGTCGACTAACAGAAAGGCGGGTTGAAAGGGCAGAGGGTTGGTTCGAAGCGCCCCCACTGTAAAGAATCTGCTGTATGGGTTCCTTCTTGGGTGCGCAGGCCGTATGAAACTGCGCGCCCGCCGCTCCTCCAGCCCGGCCGTGCAACAGTTACGAAAGGTTCCACTTGTTGTCGCCCGCGCCACTATAGCTTCTTGCGGCCTTTTAAGAAATCAACCGGCAACAGTTACGAAAGGTTCCACTAGATAGGTTCCACGTTCTGCTTGCAACGCACGTGGAGTAGGGAAATGCGGTTCTATAAACGTTGAAGTAGGGCGCCGCGATTCACGCGCGTCCTCGCCGTACGGAAGCGCTGGCATCGAGACACCCGGTTTGGAGCAGTGGAACGCGGGAAATTTAAAATGATTTAAGCAAACCTTTGGCGTCTTTACCTTGGAACTAGCGCGACGCAAGAGGAACAACATTAGAGTGAGCGGGAAAGCGAAGGGAGGCATTTACTTGGCAAAAGTCAATAAAGACTATCGTCTTTTGACGACATTTGCAACGAAAGAAGCAGATACGGGGCCAATTTTTTTCTGCTATTCTGTTTCTTTCCGACTTCTGCACAAATATTATTCCGTCGTTTCATTACCTTTCCTTAGTTTCTATAAGGCGTGGGTGTGCCCATATTTAACGTCGCTGACGCTTGCGCTACACCTTAAATTTCGGCGTGGCTTATATTCCCTTAAATAACACAAGTGATTGTCAGATATTAGGGTTACCACATCCCCCAGACCGGTGTTTATACGACGTATATATTGGAAATGAAAACGCGCTCGTTGTCCGCGCTGCAAGACGAAACGAACCCCTCACTGGGTCAGCATCAGGTTTAAACGAGGCGGCAATAGAGTTCACTTGTGCCTGAAGTGTTCGGAGGTGACAATGGTGATATGCTGCTGCTATCGCTGACAGAAGCAAGAGCGGCCAGGAAGCGCGCAGAATCATGTTCCCGGATATGTTTTGTTGGCGTGCAAGCACACTACCAAGCCGCAGGTGTTTCTTCTGAAGTGCTATAAACATACTATTTTTTTACAGACGTGACCATAACACTTTGTTTATGGCGCAGAAACGGAAAAAGACGCGAGAGAAAACTAAAACATTGCATGAGCCCCTATCACCTGCCCAGCGCTCATCCCGTAAACGCCGCTGAGAAGCGCCGGCAGGTGGCGCAGCCGTCGCAAAGGGCCAGGCGTATGCGCTGTGAATCCGGCAGCCTAAACACTGGGCCACCCCAAAGGCCCGAGGGGTGCGGGGTCAGCAGCTGCCGCGAACAATAACATGCGCCCCCAATCAAGAAAAAAAAAACGCTTCCCGAAGTCAGAATCTAACGTGGGTTCCTTGCTTTATGAAAGCTGCGTCTAGGGTATCGAGCTACCATTGAATTGCCATCGCATAGCATTTCCATTGGGTTCGTAGCGTGGTGTTGGTGTTGGACTTCGCCACAGGTTGTAGTGTGTGCCAACTTTGGCAGTCGCGAAACGGTCCGGGACTGCCAGACATGAATAACTTTCAGCGGCCATTTCGACAATAAATGTCAGTTGCAACACTCGGGAACGCGACGAATTCAGAGGGGCCGCCAGTTCTGTTGTATCTCGAGCGTTGCAAGCTGCGCTAATTGTTTTATGCCTTCTACTGTGCCTGCATTGCTTTAAAACCTTTTCGTAAAAACCACCGGCCCCTTAGCTACCAGACTGCTTCAAGCCATTTATGCCGAACAGGCTATAAAGGTAAAAACGATAGTGCGCAAAAATTAGTCTCTTACTAGTGTAAAAGATGTAGCAAACCAAACTAAGCTCTTTAGCACTCACAAACAATTCATCATCATCATCATCATCACCAGCCTGTCTACGCCCACTGCAGGGCAAAGGCCTCTCCCATTATTCTCCAATTACCTCGGTCCTGTGCCAACTGTGACCAATTTATCCCCGCAAACTTCTTGATCTCATCTGCCCATCTAACTTTCTGCCGCCCCCTGCAGCGGTTGCCTTCTCTAGGGATCCACTCTGTTACCCTTAATGACCAGCGGTTATCTTGCCTTCGCATTACATGCCCTGCCCAAGTCCATTTCTTCTTCTTAATTTCTACTAATATGTCTTTAACACCGGTTTGCTCCCTGACCCACTCCGCTCTCTTCTTGTCCCTTAATGTTACACCTATCATTTTCCACTCCATTGCCCGCTGAGTCGTTCTCAATTTAAGTTGAACCCTCTTAGTGAGCCTCCAAGTTTCTGCCCCGTAGGTGAGTACTGGTAAGATGCAGCTGTCATACACTTTCTTCTTCAACGACAATGGTAGGCTGCTATTCATTATCTGATAATGTCTGTGTCATGTGGTAAGAGCCCATACCCGAAGGGGGATTGGCCCCAGAAGAGGAGGTTGTCAGAAAAGATGAAGAAAACGAAAAATCAGCATACGGGATGGTGAGAGGGATGTTGAAGTGACCAATGGAGAATAAACACAGGGTAATCGAAGAGGAGGAGGAGGAGGTAGCTTGTTCAGCGAATGGGAACTGCACACGATTAATGCGAGGTGAAGAGGAAGAGAACAAGGTTGGAGTGGGCAGAGTGGAACGGGTTCTTTGGAGGAACGGTGGGAAGTTCGGGCCGTGCCTGCACACCGCACCAGCGGCATCGCACCGTTTGGCAGCGGGCTGCCCGGAACCACCGATTACCAGCAGCTGCGCTCTGCTGGCCTCCTGCTAACCGGCGGCATCGCACCGCCGGCGACCCGTCGAGCCGTGCCCCACGACGCACCAGCGGCATCGCACCGTCTGGCAGCGGGCAGCTCAAGACCACCGATTACCAGCAGCTTCGCTCTGCTGGCCTCCTGCTGAGCCGCGCTGCTCAGAGAAGCCGAGTCATCGCACAGCGGGCAGCTCCGGACAACGACGCACCAGCACGGGCGATCGCGACGTTCGGCGACGTTGGGTGACGCGAAACCCAACCGACCCACTGGGCCACGTCATCGGCATCGCACCGTCGTACCGGCGGTAGGATGTTTGGATTTGGAGTAGACAGTTAATGGGTTATAGTGACTATATGACTAGATTTTTGGGATAGTATGAGGTTGTGCTTGTATTTTTTTTTGTATAGTGTGATACGCTTGTCAGTGTGCTATGATCGTGTTTGTTTGAGGTTTTGTTCTGTAAATATATTGTGTTGCCATCGATTGAATCCACTTGAGCCTCATTCCTCTGCCGCGTGAGACGCGTGACAGTCTGCCATATGCACTCCACCCCATTCTGATCCTTCTAATTATCTCTGCCTCATGGTTGGGATCTGGGGTCACAACTTGGCCTAAGTATATATATTCGCTTACAACTTCCACTGCCTCGCCATCTATCTCAAACTGCTGTGCTGTCCCGAGGTTATTGATCATTACTTTAGTTTTCTGCATATTAATTTTCAGGCCCACGGTTCTACTCTGTTCGCCCAGTGCGGAAAGCATGCTTTGCAATTCGTCCCCCGAGTTACTTAGCAAGGCAACGTCATCAGCAAATCTGAGGTTACGGAGGTATTCTCCATTAACCCTTACTCCCACCTGTTCCCAATCCAACGTTCTGAATACTTCTTGTAAGCATGCTGTGAATAACATTGAAGAGATTGTGCCCCCTTGTCTGACACCCTTCCTTATAGGTATTTTACTGCTCTCTTTATGGAGGATGATGAAAGCTGTAGACCCATTATAGATATCCTCTAGTATTCTTACATAATGCTCATCTACCCCTGGTTCCGTAATGCCTGAATGACTGCTGGGGTTTCGACCGAGTCAATGCTTTCTCATAATCTATGAAGGCTATATATAGGGGTTGAGTATACTCAGCGCACTTCTCTATCACCTGATTGATCGTGTGAATATGGTCCATTGTTGAATAACCTTTACGGAACCCTGCTTGTTCTTTAGGTTGACTGAAATCTAAGGTTGCAGAGATTCGGTTAGCGATTACCTTGGTAAATACCTTGTAGACGACTGACAGTAAGCTGATCGGCCTGTAATTTTTCAAGTCCTTCATGTCGCCTTTCTTATGGATTAGGATGATGTTCGCGTTCTTCCAAGATTCCGGTACACATTGCGGTCATTAGGCATTGCGTATACAGGTTTGCCAGTTTTTTCAAGTACAATTTCTCCGCCATCCTTCAAGAGGTCTGCTGTTATCTGATCCTCACCAGGTGCTTTTGCCCCCTTTCATTTCTTTCAAAGCCTTCCTTACTTCTTCGGTCGTTACTGGTGGGATGTCTACCTCCTCTGAACTACTGTCTCGTTCGGCATTATCCTGTATGTCCCGGCTACTGTACAGATACCTATAGAACTCCTCGGCCACTGTGACTATTTTATCCCTATTTGTGATGACATTGCCTTGCTTATCCTTAAGTGCGTACATCTGATTTTTCCCCACGCCAAGACGTCTTTTTACTGCTTTCAGGCTACCTCCGTTCTTTACAGCGTATTCGATCCTCTCCATATTATACTTCCGTATGTCAGCTGTCTTGCGCTTATTGATTAACTTCGAGAGCTCTGCTAGTTCTATTCTGTCAGCTGCAGTAGAGATTCTCATGGTTTGCCGTTTCCTGATTAGATCTTTCGTCTCCTGTGAAAGTTTACCAGTATCCTGTCTAGCCATAGTGCCCCCGACTTCTACTGCACACTCCGTGAGAATGCGTGTAAGGTTGTCGCTGGCTTCCTGTGTCGTAAGCTCGGCTTCCTCGTTAAGGGCGGAATATCGGTTCTGCAGTGCGATCCAGAATTCTTCTACTTTACGTCTTACTGTTTGCTCATTTATCGGTCTTCTTTCGTACTAGCTTGTTGCGGTCCCTCCTCAACTCTAGCCTAATTCGAGATCTTACCATACGGTGGTCACTACACCTTACCCTTCCGAGAACTTCCACATCCTGCACGACGCCAGGGTTATCGCATAATATGAAGTCTATTTCATTTTTGTGCTCCCCATTCGGGCTCCTCCAGGTCCACTTCCGACTCTCCCGTTTACAGACGACGGTATTCATTATGCGTAGGTTATTCCGTTCTGCAAACTCAACTAGTAGGTCCCCCCTGCTATTTCTACTGCCCAGACCATAGTTCCCAACTGCCTTGTCTCCAGCCTCATTCTTGCCTACTTTAGCATTGAAGTCCCCCATAACTACAGTATACTGCGTTTTTTACTTTAGCCATTGCCGATTCCACATCTTCATAGAAGCGTTCCACTACTTGGTCGTCGTGCTGGATGTGGGCGCGTAGCCCTGCACCACCTTGAGCTTGTACCTCTTATTGAGCCTAATTACAAGAGCTGCTACCCTTTCGTTAATGCTGTAGTATTCGTCTATTTGCCAGCTATGCTTTTATTGACTAGAAATCCCACTCCCAGTTCTCTTCTGTCCTCTAGACCACGGTAACATAAGACGTGTCCATTTTTCAGCACCGCAAGGGCTTCGCCTGCCCTCCTAACCTCGCTAAGCCCTATTACATCCTATTTAATGCCCTCTAATTCCTCGAACAACACCTCGAGGCTTGCTTCGCTAGATAAGGTTCGCACGTTAAACGTTGCCAGGTTCAGATTCCCATTGGCGGCCTGTCCGGCTCCAGTGATTCTTAGCACCCTCTGCTGCGTCACAGGTCTGACCGCCGCCGTGGTCAGTTGCTTCGCAGCCGCTGGGGACTGAGGGCCGAGGGTTAGTTGGCGTATTCATGGGAGGTTGTGGCCGTTACGACCCACCAGGGTGGCCAATCCTGCTCTGGTGAGGAGTGCATTAGCCGGCAATGGTCGCCGGGGTCAGGCCGCACCCCAAGCCCCTTTGTGCAATTCCATCAATACGCGGTTTTTTTTTTAAATCCGGTGGGAATTTTCCGGCCCCGGGATTCGAACCACGGTCCTTCTGCATGCGAGGCGGGTGTTCTACCTCTACGCCATCGCTGCCCCACAAACAATTCAGCACGTGCTATTTTGAACACATCTATTTGTTGGGCCTAATTGCTCAGGGGCAAAATGAAACCGTGCAAACAATAACAAATACCTTCAAAATAAGACAAGTGACCAACATGTGCGTGTTTGTCAGGGAACTATGTAATCATGGAGGTGCCTGGCATTCTACATTGGATAACTAAATAAAACTCTTTGCAGTGTCATTTTTTTCCTTCTTATTACACGAAGAAAATACACGGAGTGGCAGCTATGCGGGGGCTTGTGTTATACAGCGTGTAAAAGGTGTACTCTTTTCCTTTTTAAGCGAAAAATTTATTGGCCGCTTAAGACTCTTCAGTGGATTGAAGGCGAAAACCAGCGATTATCAAACACTTCTTCACGGCTTCATCGTGTTTGCGGTACTGTCAAGTTCACCTGTCGCACGGCACGCGTCATGCTAATTCTTGTTTCATTCTGATTAGTGTTTTCCTAAAAGCTTTGCATAGATTACGAAAAACGTATAAACTGGAAAGACACTCTGAACCTTCAGTTTCTTCAAGATCACACATACGCAAAATGACCATTTATGTTAAAGGTGTCTGCGATCAAAATGATTCCCGCCCTGACTGGTATTCGCAGCTCAGTAGTTCCCTGTTGCTCACGTTTTAAACGAAATGAACATAATTGTGCATTATGTTTAGTTTTGTTCTTTATTTTGTATTCAAAAACTATGTATGTGTACATACTTTTAAATATGTGTTGGAGATATTCTTTTCTACATTGACTCGTAGTGCAATAAACACCATGTTGCAATAAATACCATGTTGCAATTACCGTAGTGCAATAAAGTCCACACAAAAAGGTTACCGGGTAAGCGTTGTAGTTACCGCCGTTGGCTGCTGCTCTGGCGACCAGGGTTGAAATCTCAATAGAAGCCAAATATTTCTGTATTGATACTTGTTTTTTTATCTTATTTATACTGCTGCCGTCATTTCAGTTTCACTCGTGTAGTCGCCAGCTACAACGGTCACTTTTCGCATTGGGGGAGACATCTAAAGCTGTCGCAGAATAATAAAATAGGTTTTTGCCACATCCATGTGGAATAGACTTCTTCGTTTCTTTTATATCTTAAAGACGATAGTCTTTCTTGGGCTGCTTAAACCTAGAAATTTTGGTCTGTCTGTATGTCTGTCTGTCTGTGACTCGATTCAGCACCTGGCCAAAGTGAAACAAAATCTGTGCAATAGTGTTATATTCTTAGAAGCAAATCTAAACGTCTAGTCGGGTTTATATGTTCATACTTTTCAACATTGGGCCTCCTCGATTATCAGTCCCGGATCGTCCACAGACTGCCCAAGACGCGATCGGGCGCTCGTTTTTCCCATGTATTCCTATGGGGCTTCCGGTCCGGGGGCAGTCCTCGGACTGCCCGCGGACCGTCCAGGGCTGGTAAATCAAGGAGGCCCCTTGTCGAACAAGAACCAGACATTACGCAGATATAAGACAGAAAATTAATACCCAGGAGATATTTACAGTGTTCTTTTATAAAAAAATTTATGGATGCTTGATTTTCGCAAAAGGAAGCACTACATCCACTGCACAAAAAAAAAATCACACTGTCGCCTGCTGTCGCCCGCGCCACTACTGGGTGTGGTGGCATTTTAAGAAATCAAGCGCCAGCAGTTACAGAAGGTTCCACTAGATAGGTTCCACGTTTTACTTGGAACGCACGTGGACCAGGGCAACGGGGTTCTATAAACGTTGAAGTAGGGCGCCCCGATTCACGCGCGTCTCCTCCGTACGGGAGCGCTGACATCGAGGCACCCGGCCTGGAATACTGAAACGCGGTAAATTTAAATTGACTAGAGCAAACCTTTAGCGTGTTTACCTTGGGAGGAGTGCGACGCAAGAGCAACAACATAAGATGCGAGCGGGAAAGCGAAGGGAGCATTTACTAGGCAAATTTTGACAAAGAATATGGTCTTTTGTCGACATTTGCAACGAAAGGAGCAGGCACGCGGGCAATATTTATCTAAAAAAAAAAGAAAACATGAGAGAAACCAGTTTTTTTCGCAGCTCTGAAAATATCATAAAACTTCACAACTCTAGCCTGATGCATGGGCAATGGGTATATTTATTCCATCTGGTGATCTTTAACGGGCTCGTAAACGTGGACAAATACGTGTTTTTGTTTCTGGCCTAAATCTGGCCTAAATTTCTGGCCTAGACTCAAATGTTTTTTTTGGGTGTTTATTATTATGCACAAAACCTGTGATATGGAATGGCTTGCCGTCACGTGTCAGCCAATTCTCGGCTGCCCCATATGCCGGAAAGCAACGCTGGCTTTTTCGTTCAATAAGCCGTTTATTTCTTTCGCCCCAAATACTGTGGCTTGAATCCTGGTGAATTCTCCAATACCGAGTCCAAACAAAAATAGCTAGCCTATAGTAAATGCAGTAACCGATTTCTTGTAAATAATGGTTGGCTGATTAAACGTGTTATAGGGTTTAACTGTTATTCATGATAGAATGACATGCGATGTCGAAACTTACTACATAGTAGTGGGATTTGGTCCTCATGCTTGGGTTTGGCGGTCGATGCAGCAGCAAAAAAGAATGTCGCAACAATAGCGAGTATAGTAAGTGTTTTGGTTGCCATATTTGCACTTCAGACGACAAAAAATGTTTTCCTGGGCCTAGGAAACCATCCGTATTTTATATCTCTCCAAAACTGGCGGATGTTGTGAAACGGGCAATTAATAAAAGGTATAGTACGGTAGTCGTACGTAAATCTTGACCCTGGTACATTTTGTCTTTTAGGTAACACTACAGGTGGGAAAGGGCAAGCACTTAAGGTTATTACTCAGGAAACGAAAATCGCGACTTTATGTCATCACGTTTTACCTTTAATATTTATGGTCGTCTTGAAGCACAATAGCAGTAGGTATTTTGTGTGGTCTTGTCCGCCATATGCTGTACATTAAATATATTTTTGTCCAATTGTCCTTTTACTCTGTTTTGAATGCAGGTTTTTTTACATAAAACGGAATTCTAAGCAAAACTTGATTTGCTGAGATTTCTATGGCATCTCAAAAACTGTGTTCTTAGAATTCCGCATAGAAAACTTCACCTTTGGCTTTGGTAGGAGGGTACGAAGGACGTCGTGATCAAGTTGGATGAGGACAGCCCACGTAGAGATGGAGTAGGAATTTCAGCATATTGTAGGAAAAAGTGGAATTTGTTCCAAAGTTGTTTAGGATGGCGCGTGGACTGGATACTCAATAATTGAAAGCACGAGGTGACGGACATAGGGTCGAGATTAGAGAGCATGAAACGTTTGCCAGGTTTCTATATATTGTTAGTGTCAGAGTTGCCAGAATTGGGCAGAGTGTCAGTATTCCAGTGAAAGTTGCGGTAGGTGGTTCGATGATAAGTGATAAGATTATCCAAGTGGTTAAGATTGTGTTGGTGACGGGGTCAGAGGTATGCGAGGTGCGTCTAGGCAGAGTTGCGAGGGAAGCTTGAACTTCCGCAAATAAGGAGGAAGTAGCAGCATATGGGTTACGGTACCGGTATAGAAAGGTTGCGGAAGGTGGGGTGGAAAGAAGGGGTATATGTGGAGAGGAGAGTTTTAAGGATCGTTTCACCGGTGTCGTTAAGACACGGGAGGAGTTGGCCGAAGTTACGTTTCCGTGTCGATTTTCCGACCAAGGTACTGATCACCAGGTAGTGTAATTTCATCCATGGTAGCCTCCTACAGCGCTACAAGTAGCTGCAGTTCCTAAAACACAAATGTTAAGGTTCAAATTCAACTTGAAACTTCCAAACAAGTCCCAGAAATTGGACTGTTTCAAGCAGCAAAGTGCGGTAGGGTAAATATCCCTTGTGTTGAGGGCGTTATGAAGCTTGCAGTACTGCCAGAGGCTCCTGAATTCCGTAGAAAATTCTAAAGCAGGTGCTGTACGCAGTACTGCAAGACACAATTTTCTTGGGACGCACTGGCTGGCAGGCCTGCACCGCCATGCAATTTTTGCCCTGTTTGCGTAAGTAAGATTCAAGAATATGCGGCGCCGATCCCCTATTTTGAAGTAAAACGTTTCGCGCCATAAACCTGGTCCCCTTTGGCTTGAACGGCTGAAAAAGTAACCAAATTATACCCGTCTTTTCTTAATTACAAGGTATGACGTGCGGGCTGTGCTATTCAGAACAAAAATTGCTGGAAACCGTCTACAGTTAAACCATGCTTAGACTGTAACCCAAAAGTACGAAGTCCAAAAAGGGAATCTTTTATCCTACTCTTGTCACATTTTCAGGCAGAGCAGTATTCGGTAGTTTATACATCGCTTGAACACTTCCCCATTATTTTGAACCTCGGTCATGAAAGCGTAGTTGAGATGTGGTGTCAAGCCAACTACAATTCTAATCGGACATTGAAAAATTGATATTTGTATTCGCCCTTTTTGTGCGCCACAACAATCATCATCACACACACTGCCGTAGGGAGTGGGCAAAAAGCCGTGCGCTATTTCTTGATGAATGCATCTTGCTTAAGGCACTTGAACGTCACTTCTACAGTTATATGCGTGCATGGCACATGCTCATGATACAACTGGCTCAGTACTAATGTATTGGCGTGCCCTATCGATTGAGTAGTCATTACTTTGATTTCTGGCTCACTCATTTACTTTTTCACTAAGGTGATCAATTATGTCAGTGGTTCTCTAATAGGGGCATACAAATTTTACGGGCTTTCCGAGGCCATTTCAGGGGTGTGCGAAGCCCTCCCCAGCGGTCTTTGTACCTTCCCCCCATATTCATTTCTCCTTGTTGCTAAACTTTGCTGTAATTGAAAAATAAAGTGGCTTCACTGCATAAATTTCACATTTAATTTCTTGGCGTTGCTAATGTTTTAACGTGGGCTTTTTGTACGACCAGCCAGCTATACAAAAAAGCCAGACACACAAAATTCTAGGTTACTTTTAGCTGCAAGAGCAAATTTCTTGTCAATTTGACATGCATAAGCATAAAAGTCAGGCATAAGAAGCGGGCATTCAATAAGTATGTTGGCGACTTCAGCTGCAGGTGCAAAATTCTTGGCATTATGACACGATCCCACACAACTTCTTTAATCCCAAAGAGGGTGCCAGCACCACTCATGATTCAGAAGCAACGCAGTATGTTACTGCAGGTGCTCCACAAGTTTCCCAGGAAAAGTTGAACTACGTTTTATTACATCAACAGCCAATCTCTGTTAGGCTAAAATGACTGTTTCCAGGACGATGTGCGCTCGACAGTGGTGCACTGTAAGAATCTACTCCTCCTTAGGGATATATAAAATATGCATTCAAAATTTAGCTGATTTTCAGCATTGTTTGTTACATAAATTTAGACAAAAATTGAGGCATGGCGCAAGCGCTGGGTGCATGCCTTTCAACATGCGTCTGTTCTATCTCATTCGGGCGCTGCTGCTGATAACCAACGGAACAGCTTTACCTTGCGCAGCCACGAGGGTACTTGGATCATCTGGCATCGGCTCCGAAAATGTAAGGAGCGCTGCCGTCAATTTTGAACCTTCTCGACTTCTGGCTTCGTGACGCCAACCGAACCAAGTATAAAAGACCGACCGCAAGTGGACTTCATCAGTGGGCACGGCGCAAGCGCTGGGTGCAGGCCTTTCAACATGCGCCTGTTCTATATCGTTCAGGTTCGTGAAAGTTCCTGTTTTAGTAGCGACGATCGCTTTATAGTTGTTCCGTTGTTCTGCCGTGCCCACGGAAGTGCTTGAGTGTTGCTTACGACTGCCTTTGTGTCTGTGGTTTGCTTCTCTGTGGGGACATTGAGAAAACCCTGGGCCGACCGTAGAAGAAATATTCGAAGCAATTATGAATGGGCAACCATCCATTGAAACAGACGTTGCTGATATCAGAAATCGCCTTCAGAGAACATAGGAAGCACTAAATTTTAAGCAAACATCTTGCCCAGTTAGGAAATGGTGTGGTAAAATTACAAAATAGTGCCAGTGATACTGAAAGCCTGACGTTAGCGGTAGATAGCATTCAGGACAAAGTGAACGCTCAGCGAGCGAAACTGGCGAACATAGAAGACCGCAGCCGGAGGGCAAATCTTATCGTGTTCGGAATCCCTGAAGAGGCAAATGAAACGGAATTGGTTTTACGTGATAAGGTTGTTAATGAAGGATTTTTAAAGAAATTGGGTGTGCACTGTTCTTCAGTAGATCGAATTCACCGCTTGGGTACTCGCACTCCGAAGCGCCTGATTATTCTTCACTTTCAAGTTTACGTAGAAAAGCAGGCTCTTTTAAAAACGTAAAAAAACTGAAAAAGACCGAAATATACATTCAAAATGACTACTGTGCGGCCACCCACCGGAAGCGGAAACTACTTAAGGCTAGTGTGGAAGGAGACCAATCTTTGGGCAAAAAGAAAATGTTAGTTGACGATTAAATTAGTATTGACGGGCAATGTTTTTGTTTGGGAGGATGTGGGTGGAGGCCGAAAGGCACTCCCAAAGCAGGAAAAGCTTCCCAGCCCAGTAAACCAAAGATGCAGTCCTGAAGATCCTCTCTCAAGCTAGTGCCAAATGAAGCGGCATTATTTTCTGCTTAATAATTATGCCAGGAGCATAGTCAATTAGGCATAACAACTAGAAAATCTTTTGATGCTTTACGATCCTGATCTATGCGTTTATCACAAAAACATGGCTACATGACTTGATTCTTGACTGTGAAATTGTGCCTCCGGGTTATCAATTGTTCAGACGTGATAGGGGCTCCCGCGGAGGTGGTGTGGCTGTTGTGGCAAAACGTGGTATCGATGTAAGCGTTGAGGAACAAATAAGTAGTCTTGAAAGTTTGTGTCTGAAAGTATCGCTTTGCGAGCGAGCGTTTATTTTGTGTGCAGTTTATCGGCCCCCGGATGCTGACGATTCCTTTATGCAGAAGTTGTATGATCATTTGCAGACTTTTACCGGCAAGAATATGATTATAACGGGCGACTCTAACCTGCCTGTCATAAACTGGCAGCCCATGTGCTACGGCCAGTCTGTGTCAGCGGATTGTCTGATGGAAACAATGTTTTCACAAATACGTGAACCAATTGTTTCGGACTGCACTCGTGGAAAATCAATTCTGGACCATTTTTTTAATACTGAAGCTTTTAGGGACGGAATACTTCAGGTAGAAAATGGCATATCGGACCATAAACTTGTTTCGTTCCTTTGGACTTGGGTCAGTGGTAAGAAGGAAGCAATAAAGTCGGCTATTGGTAAAGATTTTTCCTGATCAGACGACACAGCTATTATAGACTACCTTGACTTACACCTTGAGAGCAATGAAAATGATGTAGAAACTTTATAGACCAAGTTTTGCACAGCAGTTGAATACTGCTTGACAAACTTTATTCCAAATGAGAGACTAAGGAAATCTCAGGTAAACCCATGGATCAATAGAGAAATAATACGTATAAGACGTCAACTGAAGCGTTTACGGAAGAGCCACAAGGCTGGCTAACCTAGGTTTGTTGAAATAAAACACAGTTTGTCAACTAAAATAAAAAAGTCGCGATTTAATTATTACGGTACTGTTTTACCGGAGTTTATTAAAAATGACCCCACAAAAGTCTGGTGGCATTTGCGGGAACCCAAGGACGAAGTTGAGAAAATAAAAATTGGCAGTGAAACAGTCACTGATCCAGAGGAAATTGCAGACTGTTTTAAAACTTACTTCCATGAGGTTTTTTCGAGCAAAGAGGAATATGACTTTCAAAACATGTGTTCTGATGGGCTCGATATTTATATATAGCTCAACAGGGTGTATTAGTATTGTTACTTAAATTGAATATCAAGAAATCGACTGGACCTGATAACATTCCTAACAACTTTTTGCGACGCTACGCTGAGCAAATTGCACCCTTTTTGACTAGGTTATTTATGTTATCGCTCAACTCCGGTGTTATACCGGATGACTGGAGGATAGACCGCATAGTACCAGTGCACAAAAAAGGCGACCGACTTGATAATGCCAACTACAGCCCCTTATCGATTACTAGCGCGTGTTGCAAACTGATGGAACATGATGTTGCAAACTTTATAAAATACTTCTTAGCTGACAGAAATTTGTTGACCCCCTGCCAACACGGCTTTCGGAAGGGAATGTCAACGACCACGCAACTTGTCTTGACGGTACATGAAATCGCTCGGGTTCTTGCTCGGGTCAGGTTGACATGTTATGACTCGATTTTAGCAAGGCCTTCGATAAGGTGCCTCACGCGGACCTAATCTACAAGATTGAACGCCTGAACTTGCCTTTTCCAGTTATTCGCATGGATAAGTGCTTATCTGAGAAACCGGAAACAGTTTGTAGAAATAAAAACCCGTTCATCAACAGTGCTTCCTGTAACCTCCAGGGTACCTCAGGGAAGTGTGCTAGGGCCATTACTGTTTTTATTTTCGTGAATGACTTGGTTGATGGGGTGCCTGAAGATGTGACCATAAAGTTGTTCGCGGATGATTGTATTGTTTTCAAAAAACAGTGTCGGAAGATAGCCATATTGCATTACAGAAATCGCTCGCTGGTATTAATGACTGGTGTGCCCGCCGGGGCATGGTTCTAAATGGTGACAAAACACTCGTTCTTCGAATTACGAGAAAAAAATACCCGAGTATTTATACCTACTTACTGCATGATAAACCCGTTTTAGAAGTCAGTAAATATAAATATCTAGGTGTCACATTTACAAATAAGCTCACCTGGTCCGAACACATATCTGACATCTCAAAACCAGCCCTACGAAAGCTTTGGTTCCTAAAAAGAAGATTAAAAAACGGTCCAGTAAGTACAAAGCTCCTCGCATATAATACATGTATACGGTCAAAACTTGAATATGACGCAGTTGTCTGGGACACTTTTAATAAAAAAGATTCCCACCAGCTGGAAAATATTCAAAGAAAGGCGGTAAGATTTATTTTTCCAAAATATAAACGGTTTGATTCTCCAACATCTTTGATGAAACTTAATAACATTCCAACATCAGGAGCACGCAGGAAAATTAGTCGACTATTATTCTTACATAATTGTATAACTGGCAATTGAAACTAGCTCTCCCCCAAATTGTGAAGCCCCTAACGACCAGGACCACAACACACAGTTAAAAGGGCGCTCTAACACCAATTTTCGCTCGCACAAATGCTTTTAAAAACAGCTTTTTCCCACGCACAGTGTCAGAGTGGATCTCATTGCCGCCAGGTGTGTTTGAATCCGGAAATTTTTAGAACTAGAGCGTCTTTTCTTGTTTGCTTAGTGCTGCACTGAGTTATGAAGTGATTGCCGTCTTTTGATGTGTTGCATGAAGTACTTTGATGTATTTTATGTAACTCCTGCATTGTCTGTGATGATGCTGGACTTGTTTTGCATAGTCTTTTTTGTATTGTTGCCACTCCTGCCTGGGCCTAAATATCGGCCTGCAGTACCAATGAATAAATAAAATAAAAAAATGACGACAACAATAATATTCACTGCGGACTGCTGGGTATATTTCGAACAGTGGAAGTGCTTCCACAGACTTTGAATGAAAGTAAAGGAACCCCTAAGCACAGCCTATGATATTTTGAATACCAAATCATTAGTATCACATTTTCCAGCGAAAAAGTTGTTATTGTTGGTGATGTAAATCCTTCGCCGTAAAGACGATTCCAAGCGGCCGCAGTGCCGGCAGGGATTGTCATGGATCGCTTGAAAAAGGTCATGGATCGCTTGCGAATGGTGCAGTAGGCGTTCGGCAATGGTTCGAGTGCCTAACTTCGCGCAGCGCAGTACTAAATCCCGTCTCTTCTCCCTATTATAACTATGTTACCTTGGTGCCTTTTGCTTTTTTCTGTTCTTCGGCTGAGTGCGCTGTCCGATCACTCTTCTTAACCTTTTTCATACATTTCCATGTATGGAACGTCCCATTCAGAATGGTTAGTCTCAATTTCTAAACAATTGATATGGTCAGCTAAAAAGTACTCTAACAGTGGCCATCCATATTTCAAGTAAATCCTCAGTCCACCCTTTGTTCCAGCCGCTGTCGTAAAGTGAGTTGCAGTCTAGGTGTAGTGTACATTGTTGGAAATTAATCGCGAACAAAAAACACGGGCAACAAAGAAGCGCCACAACGGCGCTTACTTACTTATTCCAGAAGGCCTGAGTTCCGCCTACTCCCGACTTTCCAGCTGCTTGGGTTTAAAACTACTGATAGTGGAGCATGAGATACACCTCGAGCGAAACCACCGGGATCGTTCGCAGCACGCCTGGCATATTCACCGCGCTGTTTGGGGGCCACTTTCGTTGATAATGTACGGCTCGTGCTATCTTCCGCATGCAGCACCACCTGAAATCGATCTGCAATACTCATTCCCTAGCATAATGAAGGTAACCCCACAACTACTTTTAAATTCCCAGCCTGGCTCTTGACCACGCCTGGTGCGGGACCGTTCTTTTTTCTCGGTGTTCTGTTCTTCCACTGAATTATGTTTGCTACGTGGGTTGAGGGCAGTCCCAGTGCAGCTCTGCGCAAGCACAAAAAAGTAATCAAAGGGGTCCACTGTAGCGAACGGAACGCGCCCTTCTCCCGACCATCAAATATGGCATTTGTTTACAGCCTGCTTGAGTGTGCACGGCGGGCGCTTATCAGAAATCGCCCTGTGTCAAGAGCCTGTTTGAGCATTGGCAAAAGCGTTTTAGACCTTGAAGCTGTGTCATTTCCAATGACTGTGTTTTCACGGTGTATGAAGAAGGTTCCCGCGGTAAAATCGTGTCTTATCCTCTCCGATCGGCTCATACAATAGGGACTCCAGTTCGGACGGAACACACCCGCGACTGTGGCACAATTGGCTCACGGTGGCCCGGGGACTTCATTTTGCTTTGTGCTAAGTTCTTGTCACTACTAGCGGGCATCAAAGGACGACTGCGTAGATACGACGCTACGCCTACACAAAGCGGACGCCATGGGTGGGTGTAACTTCAGTTGATACGCCGCGCCCACGAATGGGCTGGGTGTGTTTGATTGACATTAGAACTCGGAGGAAACTGGGGCATGGTTTTGCCCGGCCGAGGTGAACTCGGGACGTCCGCGGGGGCCGCTGCTGCGGCGTGGTTTTGTTATGGTCGCCGTAGCAGGCATATTTCTACGCCGACGGGTCTTTTAAACGAATGAGTAATTTCGAGCTCGTTTTTAGCTCTCGAAAAGTTCTGTGCATTGGCTGCGTAGTCGTCTGGCGACAGACCCCCATTTGCGACAACTTTGGGGTGGCTTTCGCTCCATGACCTTTGAGGTGAAAGTATTGCGTGCGTTGCGGTTTTACGCGACGGGCAGCTTCTACAGAAGCGTTGGTGGCGACCGCACCATCGACCGCCACCGGTCGACCATCAGCCGGTATATGCGCGTTGTGTTCGATAGAGACGTGCTTTCCTGACCTCGCCTTTGTTTTAGGTGGTTTGGCGGACATGGCTTCCGCAGGTTCCTAGGCGCGTCTATCCGTCTGTAGCCGAGTGTGCGCT